>JBBPBR010000004.1:77993061-78005445 GCA_037974775.1 Cicer pinnatifidum
CTTAGAATATCATGCACTTTGGAAAAAAGAAGAGTAATTATATAAGACTAACAAATTATACTTATGTATATGCTAATAACAGAAATGCTAATATATACTAATAGATATCTACAATAGGCAATTTAGATTACTAACACCATAATAGTTGTAGTTGTGGTTACTAACAATTTTGGTTATTAAGAATTGTTGTCATTTAACAGTTTTGGTTACATTTAGTTTTATTCCACACACAATTACATTAATCTGACTTAAATTGATAAAATCAAACGAACAAATAAAACAATAATAACTTATAAGACAAATTAACAATTTATACTATTCCCAAAAAACTTGTGTTTATATTATCATGGCTTTAGAGAACACCCAGGTGTTGAAAGCACTTTCATCATGATAATTAGATATATGTTCATCATGATCGTTAGAGACTATGATTTGACATGTTAATTAAATATGTGACCTCTCTACATTGATCTCATATAAATATCATCACAATATGAACTAAATCTCCTATAAATTTAAATATTTCATTGACTAATTTGACAATAATTAGTCAATGTACAATTATCTTTTGTTTTTAACGCAAAAAATAGAGTGCAAAATCATCATATAATTGAATTGACACTACAAAACTATCATCTATAATTTGCAACACCATAATAAATATATTAAGAAAATAAAAAATATAAAAATAAAAATAAAAAATTGAAGGACTAGGCTAAAACCAAATGAAACGATGATGGACAACAATGTCTCATTACAAACCTTACGTGTAAAATCCAAAGGGATAAAACCAAAGTGAAGGAGAAAGAAGTACAACGTAACAAAGCAAATATCATGACGAACAAAAGCAAACCTAAGAGAAGCATGTACTAAAACGATAAAAGGGAATGTTATACTGATTATGGGCGATCTCAATAGCATAGGCTAAAAGTGAATCTGTTGAAGTCTAAATCCATGACTTCTAAAAATATCTTATAAACAACGTCAACTAGTATTTTTAGAATGTTTATTTCCAAAATACTTATTATACGGAGATGTACTTTGGTTTCCTAGTCTTGGCGATAAAATTCTCTGCAAGGGTTTTATTATATATATTCTTGATTTTATCAACGAAAAACTTGTTGGGTAGAAACCCAATATTTTAAACCAAGTTACCTATGCCACTGTTGCTAAGTAATACTTCATTTAACTCTTTCGATACCCGATTGGTGTGTTTGCAAGAAGATTGACTTTTGCATCGTGTGAATTAAAACACCATCTCTAAACCTAAGTGAATTGAGTACATGTATATTTGTGTATTCACAAAATATCTTATAAACATTAGATAAAATATTTTTTTAAAAAATAATAATTCTAATAACTTTAGGATATATATGCGTAAAAAATCGGTATTCAAATACCATCACTAAACCTACGTGAATTGAGTACAACTCTTTGAATATCCAAATGGTGTGTTTGCAAGAAGATTGGCTTTTGCATCGTGTGAATTAAAATACCCTCACTAAACCTAAATGAATCGAGTACATCTATATTTGAGTATTCACAAAATATCTTGAAAATATTAGATAAAATATTTTTTAAAATAAATAACAATTCTAATAACTTTAGGATATATATTAAAAAAAAAACATTTAATGACAACGATTAAGTGTTTAACATTCAAATAGAGATTTTAGTAAATTAAAATACAAGACATCTAAAAAATTATTTACACATAGCCAATTTTGTTAATAAAAGTTAAATTATTTATTTTTTCTTATAATAGTGACTAAAAAGAATAATTGTTACATGAATTATAACCTTCTATAAATACTCAGATGGAATGGTGAATAATAATATTGTCTAGGTCGAAAGTAACATGGGAATAAACAGTGGCGGATCTTGCGTAAAATATTGAGGGGAGCCGGTGAGCGATAAGTATTGACTAAAATATTATAATTGAAATTCTGAAAAGTTATATATATATCTTTTAGAGTTTCACACAATTCATACATAGTCAATAATTTGAAAAAGTTAGAATTTCAATTCTTATAAGTTTTACAATTTTTTGTTATACAATTTACACAAGTTTTTAGAATTTCACACAATTTAATCAAATAAAATATATCTATTTTACGATTTTCGTCTTTGTCGAAAATTTTCTTCTTGGAAAATACATCAATTTTTTTATGTTTAAACATCGTGTCACTTCTAAAAAATACATAAATAAATTTACAATTAAAAAATAGTATCTCATTATATTATATATCAATTGTTAACTTGTAAAAATTTGTTAATAGGTAGTAGTTGAGTTGTTAACTAAAAGTGTTAATAGGTAGTAGTTTATCATTCGATATTAGATAATTTGGCAATAGATAGAGATTGTTATATTAATTTTATTAGTATAAATTTTAAGAGAGGGAAAACAAATTGAGTAGAAATAAGAGAGGTATATGTGTGGAGAGTGGAGATGTGAAATGGTGTTTTTCAAAACATAAAAATTAGAAGATATTTTAATAATTTATCACTATTATTTTCATAACCTATGTACAAAATTATAATTTTAAAAAATATAAAGGATGCCGTGTTTCTCAAACAAAAAAAATTGCAAAATATTTTAATAATTTATTACTATTATTTTTTATAATCTATATAAAAAAATAATTTTAAAAAATATAGAGGGTGCCGTGGCACCTGCCCGCTCCCAAGAAGATCCGCCACTGGGAATAAATTTAAAACTGTAGTTAAATAAGTTAATTAATTATACCGAAATTTATAATATATTTTAATAAAATAATTGATAAACCGATTTAACCCATCAGTATAACCTACAAAACCGCTTCACCAGTTGGAAGTTCCATTCAAGTGCATTATACAAAATCAATCATATGGATAAAAATCATTGTCATAAAATAGAGAATCAGAATAGGAATCTTCATAATAGTAATCTTCAAAGAGATCCTGAATGGGCAGTCGAATATCTTTGATATGTTGAAGACACCTTTCCCTCAAATTTCCACTAAAATCGAGATAAATACATTCATTAATGTTATGAGACTCAAGAAGAGGACAACCATCAAGAATAGCAGTTAAGCCATTATCAGTGATATCATTTCCTTCAATATCAAGATGGCGAAGTCCACACATTGTTTCTGCAATAACAAATGCTTCAATATCCTCAAAACCGAAACTATTAAAATCCGCAAATATGAAGGATTTTAAAAAAGGGCAAGAACGGCACACAGCTTCAAGAGAATCATTTGATAGGTTGCAATATGAAATGTCTAATTCCTCTAACAATGGAATTTTTCTTACAGCTTTACTCATTCCTTTGTCTGAAATTCTCGAGCAACTTACTAACCGTATGCATCGTAGGTTATTCCCACTAAAATAAAATACTATAAGTTAAATTTCACAATACAAGATATATATACTATTTTGTTTTATTTTTAAATTAGTAACAAAATCACTATTTTTTATAATAATTAAACAATATTTATCAAACATATTATAAAAATAAATTTCAATTTTTCTAATTTTATTATAAATGATAGTAAAGATTAAGTATTTATTAAAAAAATATAAAAGACTAATATAATAGTCATAAACAATAAAATTTTATTTTTTTCTTAAAAGAAAAGATTTGGATAATAACAATTACTTACATGTCAGCTATTAATTGAAGGAGATCATCGGATCCAAAATCATGAACATAAATGTTTTCTAGATGACCACAACTTCGTTCAACTGCATAACGATTATTCTCTGTTTCCAATAAATATTTTCTGCTGTTTGCTTGAAAACACTCGAGGGCTCCTCAATACCCCAATTATTTTTAAGTTATGTAAAATTTACACAATTATTTAGTCAAATTTACATAAATTTAAATAATATGTTGTAAATTAATTTAAAAATTATTAAAATTTTATTCACATAAATTTACATTTTTTTAAATTGGAATAAATTAAATAGACTTAAATATAATGTTCATCTTTTATTTTTTTATTAAATATTCGTTTTGATAATTTATATTTCTATAAGTGTTGTATTTTAGTTATTTTTATCATAAATCTTTTAAACGTTTCTATAATTATGATTATAAATTATTAAAATTAAATTTTAAATTAATAATAAAATTAAGTGTACAATCTTAATAACAAGATGTAAAAATATAGTAAATTCTAATAAATGATTATCCGTTTAAACATTTCTATAATTATGGACCTTTGTTTAAACAACAAAAATACATTGAATTTGTGAGGTCAAAACCCCTCATAAAAGGAGGAAAACAGCCACAAAGAAGACATTTGTGGCGGTGTTAGGCAGCCACAAATAAGGTGATCACAAACTTTTGTGGCTGCGAAAACGGTAACAAAATTTGAAATTTTCGTTGCCATTTGTGAGGGTAAAGACCGTCACAAAGTCCTTCTTTTGTGAGGGCTTAAACCGCCACAAATTACTCATTTTGTGAAGGCTTAAGCTGCCACAAATAATAAAACAGAATTTCAAAATTAAGCTTTTGTGGGGCCCAGACCACCACAAAATGTCTCCCTTTAGATGGCTTAGGCCGCCACAAAGGATGAAACAAATTTAAAATTTAAATCTTTTGTGAAGGCTTAGGCCGCCACAAAAGTTTCACTTTGTTAAAAAAATAATTTTATTAAATTCAAAAATTAATATTAAAAATTTATATTATATATAATAAATTAATATCAATATAAATTTAAAATATAATATTTAAATTAAATTTAAATCTAAATTTAAAATATAATATTACAATTTAATTAAAATTTAATTTAAATATAAAATATAATATTTAAATTTAAATTAAAATTAAATTTAAATTTCAAAATTAAAATAACTATTATATATTAAAATATATTATTAATATTAATTAAAGTAATTACTACCAAACCAAGCAAAACATTCCAAAATTAATAAATCATGTATTACAAACCAAAATTTAAACACAGCATAATTAAATAGGACAAGATATAATGTATTCATAAAATAATGAAGACTATAATTATATAAACCGAAATAAAATTTTAAATGATGTTTAATGAAATTTTTCATAAAATAACTGCTATATATATAAACAAAAATAGAGACTATTAAAGTATATAAATTTTTTGTACGAACTCAACTACAACTCTTTTAAATAACTAAAAACAAATATTAATATCATAAATTTTAATAATGTTTTTTTTTTAAAAAAAATAGTTATATTAAAATCAATAAATTTTACATGTGTTTCAAATTTTTATTTATCATATATTATGTAAACAACATAATTTCTATTTTTTTTTTATAATAAATCTATAATAACACATATTTTACTAATCTATATTTTAAACATAATATAAGATATTTATAATATAACATATTTTACTAATCTATATTTAAAATATATAAAATACTAACTTGATGTCGGGTAGTGTCTGACTTAAAACTTTCACAGAGCTGACAACTCTTCGAAGAAAGCACAATATATCACCACTGTCAAAATAAAAATTTAATAATATTAATTAAATCAATAACTTCAAATCAAAAATAAAATTAGAAAACTAAATTTATAATATAAACTTACTATAATTCAAGATAGTAAATAAAAAACTTGGAGAAATAATTTTTGTAGAGAGAATATGGAGAAAAAATTTAGAAAGAAGATTTAGAGAGAAGCTAGAAGTGAAAAATGATAAGAGTAGTGGAAGGATATTTATAGAAAATGGTTGATCCTTTGTGGCGGCCAAAGCTGCCACAAAAGCCAACAGTACATAATCCTTTGTGGCGGCTTTAACGGTCAGAAATTAAGTCTTTTATGGCGGCTTGGGCAGCCACAAATGACTTGCCTTTTGTTGCGGCATTTACCCTCACAAAAGGTTGATTTTGTGGCTGCAAAAGTCCTCAGAGAAGGCTCTAATTTCAGCTAAATTTTGTGGCGGCCTAGGTCCTCACAAAATGACAACGTTGTGATTTTGTGAGAGCTTAGGCAGCCACAAAATCCAGCCAAAATTTTAGCTTTTGTGAGGGTTTTTTCAGCCACAATTAAAGACCAATTTGAATTTTTGTATTTGTGAAGGCTTTTTCGGTCACTAATTTGTGAGAGTTTTTTTTCGGCCACAAAATATTTATGAAGTTGGCCACAAATTAGGAGATTTCTTGTAGTGTTCGTAGCATGTCGTAATCATTTTTTCAAGTGAAAATATATTATTAGGTTAAATGGATGTTTTATTGAAAGAATATTATTATATTGAATATATATTGACTATTGTCAAAATAGATTCAAATGATTTATGTTGTTATAACTTGTTGTTGTAATTGTGACAATAATTAAAATATACCACTAATAAAAAAAACGAAAAATAAATCAAAATCAAAATCCATGATCAAAACTAAATATAGGTAAAAGATAAAGAATCAAAAGGATATTTAAGTCCTTAAAATATTGACTTTGAAATCGACTTTTGAACTCTTTTTATTAGAGAAATTTTATATAGTTTTGTTAACATGTAAATAAAAAAAATCATTCAAAAATAAAAATTGATTTTCCAATAAGGATTAAAAATGTTTGCATAATAATTTTATAGAGACTAAAAAATGTGATTTTTTTACATATACTAAGAATGTAATTTCAAATTTTGATAAAGACCAAAAATTTATTTAATTATTTTTTAGTGAATAAAGAAATTAATTCTATAAATTGCAAGTATCAATTAAATTAACCACTGAATTTTATAAATTAACAAATAAATATATCATATTGTGAATCTGTGTCTATGACTTCTATTCCAATCTTCGGCTGTTGAAGATGTTGGGCCTTATTGCTATTTTTAGAATAGTATGGGCGTTTTAAGATTGAATCTGTTCAGTTAATTCAGGTCACTATTATGTTTACAAATTGCATCCTACTTTTTAAAAATAACTGTCTCAAAATGTAGAACATTTAAAAGACTTGTTTGATTGTGTTTTATTTTTTTTAATTTTTAAAAAATATTTTATAAATAAATTTTTGAAAAATGTTTTTAAAAAGAAAATTTTTTTAAAAAATGTTTGACAATCCCAGTTTTTAAAATAGTTTTTTATTAGAGAGTTAAAAAATCTAAAAAATAAAAAGTAAAATGTCATTTATCTGTTTTTCTTTTTTTAGTTTTAAATAATATAATATTAAAAATAATTTTACAAAACATTTTTTTAAAATAAATAATCCAAATAAATTTTTTAATTTTAAAATTTTAAAATAATAAAATATTAAAATAGTATTTTTGAAATATAAATCAAACAAATTCTTAATTTTAATTTTGTTGTTGTTGACTAGACACTTTCAATTTTCAATGCAATAAAATAATACATAAATTATCTCTGAATCTAGAAGAAATATTGTACCCAAACAAAGAAAGAAGAAGACGAAGGGAAACAAAACAACCGATTAGAGGTGGAGGAAGGACCTCACCTAGTATGTTACTTAAAAAATTACTTGTTGGAATAACTTTTAATTTTAAGCAAATTCTACATTGGATTTTTTTTATAAAAATAAATATTATTTATTTTTTAAAAAAAACAATATTCTTTTAAATTTGTAGAATACATTGATCTAATATAAATTTAATGTCGGGAAAACTAAAAAACATGAATATGTGAACAAACTGAGATGTGTTTGGAATACATAAGTTGTCCAATATATAACGTTGACGATATCAAAATTATTGATTGAATGTAGTGGTTTAAAACTATTTTGTGGATCTGAATCAAATAAACACTACTATGAGACGGAAAAATTAAAAAATGTTGAACCAATGCATGAATAAAGCATCGTATTCAAACGACGAAATGACAATAAAAAAACTAAAATTATATGATATCAACTTATTTAGATAGAAAAAAAGAGGGAAATATACTTTGAACGATGATTCCAGAGCAAAAAATTATCCTAACTTACCCCTATATAATAGATGAAGCAGAAGAGACAAATATTAAATATTTGAGCGAGACAAATCTTAAATATTTGTAGCACCATAACAAATTTATTAAAAAAAAATAAAAATTTAAAAATATAAAAATTAAAAAACTTGAAGGACTAGGCTAAAACCAAATGAAACAATGATGGACAACAATGTCTCATTATAAACCTTACATGTAAAATTCAAAGGGATAAAACCAAAGTTTAGGGAAAAGGAGTAGCACGTAACAAAGCAAACATCAAGAATAAGAAAAACAAACCTAAGAGAAACAAGAACTAAAACAATAAAAGGGAATCATGTACTAATTGTGGTTAAAGTCATTTCAAATTCAACTAGGAGGCAAAATCCCACAAAGTAAAACAACAAGTTTAAAAACCCATGTTAGTCGATATGTCATAGCACATGTTTCGTTCCCAACAAATATGAGAAATGTTGAACAATATTTGTCTAGGATATATAACTCAACCATTTAGTTTTCAACTTCCAACACAAAAGATAAGAATTAATGAAACACTATACAACCAATGAAGAAATATATTCCATCCAAAGAAAAAATAAATTTTAGTAAGGAATCTCAATAGCATAGGTTAAAAGTGATTATGTTTAAATATAAATCCATAAATTCCAATAATATCCTATGCACAATGCCAAATTAATTTTCTTTAATTTTTTATTATGAAAATTCTTATAGAGCTCTGTAGATTGATTTATTGATTTTATAAATAGAAAACTTGTTGGGTTGAAGATCAATATTTTAAACTAAGTTACTTGAGCCATTGTTGCAAAGTATGCCCTTACTACTATCGTTGCTACTTCATTTAAATATTTGGATACCACATTGGTGTGTGTGAAAGAAGAATATCTTTTGCATCATAAATTTATTCAGGACAAAAGGGGCAGCAATCGAGTGCATTAGGATACAATTACTAATCCCAACTGGGTTAGGTACATGCAAACATATTTATATACCAACAAAATATCTAATAATAGATAAAATATATTGTTTTAAATAAATAATAATTACAACAAGCAATAAATATATATTCTAAGAATATCAGTATCCAAATTAGCTAATGTCCCTAATTGAGGTAAATAAAGTACTAATAAATTGTTCTGATAAAATTTTAAAAGAATGTATTAATTAAAAAAAAAACTATTTAATGTCAATGGTTAAGTATTTAACATTCAAATAGAGAATTAAGTAAATATAAATATATATTCTACAAGATATGTTAAAAATTAATTAAATAAAGCCAATTTTGTTAATAATTGTTAAAGTAGTTATTTATTTCTTATAATAGTGACTACAAAGAATAAATTGTTCCAACGAATTATAGCATTCTATAAACACTCACAGTGAAACGTGAACTACCAAAAGTGAAACATTGACGTGCATGAGTTCTAGTTCTGCAGCTAAATGTTAATATTGTTAAGGTTCACAATTATAATGACATTTATCATACCTCTTCAAATAAAAAAAGAATGAAAAATTGCATTTTCGGTATACAACTAAGAAAATTGCAAAGGTCAATAACAGGAGAAGCAGAAGAATCATATAATTAAGATTAAAGTATGATATGAAATCAAAATGAACAAACTCAAGCTAAGTGACAATTTGATCTAATACATGCGCCTAACCCCCAAAACCGCTTGACCCGTTGGAAAATTCCTTCTAGTGCATCTTCATCATCGTAATATTACCAGGGAAGCTGCAATGGGAGCCGAATATCTTTGATCTGTTGACAACACCTTTTCCTCAAACTTCCACACAAATTGAGACTATAACATCTTCGAATGTCAAGATATTCGAGAAGAGGACAACCATCAAGAATTGCAATTAATCCAACATTATTGATATCATTTCCATTAAAACCCAGACATTGTTATTGAAATAGCAAATGCTTCAACGTCATCAAAACCCAAATACCTATAATCTGTCCTCGAACATGTGAAAATTCATCTATGAGGCACAATCCCACCAAATATGAGAAATGTCAAACAATATTTGTCTAGGATATATAATTCAACCATCAAGTCTTTAGCCTCCAAGACAGAAGATAAGAATTAGTGAAAGACTATACAACCAACGAAGAAACGGATTATATCCAATATTAAGTATTCCCTTACTACTATCATTGCTACTTCATTTAACTCTTGGATGTACCCAATTGATGTGTGTGCGAGAAGATTGACTTTTGTATCATAAATTTATTTAGGGCAACGAGTGGAGCAATCGAATGAATTAAAATACCATCACTAAACCTAAGTGAATTAAGTACCAGTATATTTGTGTACTCACAATATATATAAATATTACATAAATTTTTTTAAATAAAATAATAATTCAAAAAACTTTCGGAAATATATACGTAAAATATCGGTAACCAAAATAGATATGTTCTTAATTTTAAGTTATACAAATTTAGTGGACTACTAAATTGTTCTAATAAAATTTTAAACGAAAGAATAAAATAAAAAAAAAAAAAACATTTAATGACAATGATTAAGTGTTGAACATTCAAATAGAGAAATTTATAAATTAAAATACATTTTTCACAAGACATCTAAAAAACCGCTTCATCAGTTGGAAGTAACATTCTTGTGCATTAAACAAAATCAAACCTAAGGATCAAAACCATTGTCATTAATTACAGAATTAACATCGGAAAAACTATCCTCATAAATGTCATCATCACTGCTATACTTAATTGGCAGCCGAATATCTTTGATCTGTTGAAGGCACCTTTCTTTCAAACTTCCACTAAAATTGAGATAATAACAATCTTGAATGTTAAGAGACTCGAGAAGAGGACAACCATCAAGAATAGCAGTTAACCCATTATCAGTGATATCATTTCCTTCAATATCAAGATGGCGAAGTCCACACATTGTTTCTGCAATAGCAAATGCTTCCAAATCCCGAAACCCGGAACGATGATAATATGTCATCGAAAATTTGAGGGATTTTAAAAGAGGACAAAAAATGCCTATAGTTTCAAGCGCAAATCTTAACAACTTGCAATTCGAAATGTCTAATTCCTCTAACAATGGAATTTTTGTTGCAGCTTCAATCATTCCTTTGTCCGAAATTCTCCCGCAGCTTACTAACCTCATGCATCGTAGGTTATTCCCACTAAAATAAAATTATGTAAGTTAAATTTCACAATTCAAGATATATATACTATTTTCTTTTATTTTTAAACTAGTAACAAAATCACTATTTTTTATAATAATAATAATTACTTACTTCTCAGCAATGCATTGAAGGAGATCATTGGATGCAAAATATTCGACATGAACACTTTCTAAATGACCACAGCTTCGTTCAACAGCATAACGACAAATCTTGACCAAATATTCATCAGGATGATTTAAGTGGCTGAGATTGGACATGTAAATGGTACGCCAAATGAGAGGATCCTTGCAAATGTTCCACCATAGAGGACAAACAAGACAAGCACCTGTTACAATGTCAATGGTTGGAAGCCTTTGAAGGATGTTTGTGGTGATTTCTATAGGAAGTTCAAGCCAATTTGGAACAGTCGAGATTTCATCTTCTGCTTCTTTTCCATGGATGGAAGAAGATGCCATCATGAATAAGAAAAGGCTGTGAATTGATTTCCGATTTACAACCTTTTATAAACATTTTTAAAGTGACGTAAGCAAAATGATTATTATCACGCGTAGCCACACCTAAACGTTTTGAAATAGCAACCTCACGGCTAAGAATAAATATTTGTTCTGTTTCCAATAATAATAAAAGTTGCTCTGTTTCCAATAAATGTTTTCTGCAGTTTGCTTGAAAACACTCGAGGGCTCCTCAATACCCCAATTATTTTTAATTTATGTAAAATTTACACAATTTTTTAGTAAAACTTACATAATTTACATAAATTTAAATAATATGTTGTAAATAAATTTAAAAATTATTAAAATTTCATTCACATAAATTTAGAATTTTTAATTTGGAATAAATTAAATAGATTTAAATATAATGTTAATTTTTTATTTTTTTTATTAAATATTTGTTTTGATAATTTATATTTTTATAAGTGTTGTATTTTAGTTATTTTTATAATAAATCTTTTAAACGTTTCTATAATTATGATCATAAATTATAAAGATTAAATTTTATAATGGTTATTAAATTAAGTGTACAATCTTAATAATTAGATGTAAAAACATAGTAAATTCTATTAAATGATCATCCGTTTAAACATTTCTATACTTATGGACCTTTGTTTCAGAGTATGTCGTAATTATTTTTTCAAGTGAAAATATATTATTAAGTTAAATGGATGTTTTATTGAAAGAATATTATTATACTGAATACATATTGACTATTGTCAAAATAGATTTAAATGATTTATGTTGTTATAATTTTTTGTTGTGATTGTGACAATAATTAAAATATATCACTAATAAAAAAAACAAAAAATAGATC
>JBBPBR010000004.1:78021002-78035155 GCA_037974775.1 Cicer pinnatifidum
ATTTGATCTTTTATGTTTTAAAATGTCAATAATGTTATCCTTGTTTTTTGCAAAATTTCAAAAAATTCATCAAAAATTTCAAACAAAACCCATAAAATTAATTATCATCCTCAATATAATAGAATTTCATCAAATTCATAACTTAAATATTTAAATAAACTCATATTTTTATCTCTAACAATATCAAATAAAGAATGACAAATATAAGTTTATTTGAAGATTTGAGCTACAAATTTGATAAAATTTATTTTATATTAAAGAATATAACTAAATTTATGAGTTTTGTTTGAAAATTTTGATGAATTTTTCAATTTTTGTAAAAAAAAAGAATAACATTGTTAACATTTTAAAACATAAAATATTAAATTGTTACTTAAAATTAAAATAAATGACTAAATCGAGAATAAAAAAAAAGAAAAATAACTAAAACGTTAACTGAAATTAAGTTAAGAGACTGTTCGAATGACTTGTCACATCACTTTGTCACCAAGGTGAGGGTACTACTCACTTCAATTGCAAGTACTATCTATATTTGTCATAATTGTTGTTTCAAGATTGTTTACATGTATTAATATAATAATTTTAAAAAATTATTGTACTATTAATTATTTATTTATTATTTTAATTACTTAATTTTTTTATCTTTATAAACTTTAAGAATTGCTAGAAGAATATAGATGAAGTAAGTTGTCATGTCCCACGTTTAATTCAAACGTAAAATTTTATATTTATGTGAATTAACTATTATAGTATTTACTATCACTTTTAAGATAAAACTTTTTTATAAAATTGAAAAATTGATAATATTTTTATAAGAACCAAAAATAAGATTTGAAAATTTTATAGAAATGAACTCATAAATTTTTAACGAGATAATATTTAAAAAGAAATGGATAGAGCGATATTTGTAGTTAATATATAAAGACGAGGCACAGCTGCCATGTCTGTGGGAGAGAGACAACACATGATAATTAGAGAAGAAAATCTTAATTGTTGGTACTTGGTACTTGGTACAGTACAGTCTTCTTACAAGAATTTGGACCCTGTACCTCTTTGGGTCACGAAAACAATGAGTCCAGATTCTTGTTCTGGCTTTGTTATGGGCCCATCTTCACAACTCACTACAAAACTACAATCATTATCATACATAACCATCGACAACTTGTTACTCTTACAACGTTGTTAATTTCAATACCAAAAATATTCTAAATACTTTTCCACGTCATCAATCCGTGTGTCACTCTCACGGTAAGATCTCGCCGTCAGATCACCATTTCTTCTGTAATTCCCAACCGTCCATTTTTCCTGATTGAAAACATCAACAAAGAAAAAGAAAGATGTTTTTCTTATTCTTTTTTTATTTATTTATTTTTATTATTTATAATAATATTCACCCTTCAAATCAGATCCTCAAATTCTTGCAGGTTCTTCTCAAACAAGACATCACTACTTTGAAAGCTCTACTTCTCAAAATTGTTGCTCTGAAAATTCGAGGTTGTAAAGCTTCAAAGCTCTTTTATCAACTTTAATGGCTACTGGTGAGGTTATTAATAAACCTCTTTCAATTCCTTCATACCCTGAGGTAAGTAAAATGTTCAATATTTTTTTTTTTTTTTTTTTTTTTAAATGTTCAATAACTTTTTGCAACTTCTAATTTCCACCTTTCTGGAAAATTCTAGGAGATTATAAAATAAGTCCCTTTGTTTATAAAAAATAATAATCCTTTTATTGTTTAGCATAATTAATTTCATATCTATCGATTTTTATTTATGTAATGTTTTTCATTTTTTTAATGTTTGCATGGGAATTTTAGACATGAAAGTGAAATAAATAATGGATTTAATTGATGTATATTGTGGCAGTATAAATTAAATCACACTTTTCATTACCACAACCACGACCATAAGATTATTAAAAATACTTTAATTTTTGTCACAAATTTTTATAATTATATAAAAAATAATTTGTGATTAGTTGGTGTTAAAATATGAAGACAGAAATTAATTTCAAAATTAGTTGTGATTATGAAGATTGATAAGTTGGGTGTGTGTGCTTGATTTTTCAGATGATTTTGAAGGCAATAGAAGCATTAAACGAAGAAAATGGTTCAAACAAATCCTCAATATCGAAGTACATAGAATCCACATACGGTGGGTTGCCTCATGGACATAGGGCACTACTCAACTTGCACCTTGCAAGAATGAGGGACAGTGGTGAATTAGTATTTTGGAAAAACAACTACACCAAGCGTGACCTGAATGCTCCACCAAGACGAGGCCGTGGAAGGCCACCCAAGTCCAAGGAACCTTTCCAGTCGGGCACCATCTATTCGCCGCCTAAGCCCAAAGGCCGTCCTCCAAATGTCACACCGGGGCCAATAAAAGTTAAGGCCTCGGTGGGGAGTGGACGACCTAGAGGTCGGCCTAGAAAGATGTCTCGGCCGACTGGAGGATTTGGTGGAGCATTGCATGTGGCCACGGGGACAGGTGGTAGTGGGAGGCCTAGAGGTAGGCCTCCCAAGACAAAGCCCCAATCATTTTCAGATATTGTTGCTTAATGATTGACCCTTGTGTTGGATTTTTAGGGCTTGCATGGAAATGGGTAACTGTTGTGTTGGGCTAGACAACTTTTTATGTTAGATTAATTGTTGTGTACAATTGTGTAGTGCTTAGTTGTGAACTATGTTGGTTTGTAAATTGTATTTGTGAAAATGAGATAATTGGTAGACTTGATGAACTTAATCTTTAATATTCTTGATTTGATGAATCCGTGTGATATTATTGGGTTTGCTACTCAATATTCTCGAGGTTTGGTTTGTCTCTTGTTTCAAATTCAATTGACATTTGGTGGTGTGACAAGTTTAACAAGAAATATGTTTATACTTTTTTCCATTTTTTGGGTACAAATGTTTAGACTTACGGAACTTTTTAATAGGGTCTTATTGATCATCTATTAACAAGATCTTTACGTTAGAAACATGGATTGTATTCACGTTCTTTTGAGATGAGTCAGTCAACTCTGTGCTAATTAGACTTTCTTTGACACGATAAATTTGTACTATTATTATTTTGTAAGTTGTGGATTTGTGCGATTGTTTTAGTAGATGTATTATCTTCTGGTTCAAGGTTGATAATTGAAGGTTTGGTTGGGTGAAATGTAGTCTCATTTGGTTCAAAAGAACCTTATTCTTAGAGTTGGATGAAATTGATTTATGTATCGGTATCCATATTTTAATAAATTATGATAAACTTTATTTATTGTAATTTGATTTGTAATAATTTTTAGTTTGCTTTAATATGAAATTGTAATAGTTTTAATATAGGTTTATTTAATGTCATGTGTAAGTGAAGATACTTTCTTACTTTTAGTTTATTTTAGAAAATATGATAGAAGTCCAATATGGATCTAGAGAATAATGTCATTTATGACTCATTTAGGTTTAAAAATAATTTATAAATATGTACTTGTAACTCTATTGAAATGAATTAGAATTTATCTTACGAGAATAGTAAGTGAGATGTGTCTCTTCTTTGAATTTTTGTAGAAGAATTTGTTTGAATCTTATCAATGATTTTCTTACCATAAGAAGAAATGAGACATTTAACACGTAACAAATTTTATGACTATTTCTACATTCCCCTAACCAAATCCATATACGTTAGGATTACTAGTTAATGGTTGATCAAGTTTGATGGATTCACCCTCTGAAACAAAAAGTTTTGGTCCTAGAGGTGTAATATCAATCACTCCATGTTCATCCGCTGCATCCAATATCATTATTTGGTATCCACTTTTTTTTTGTGTATGATTTTGTTTACTATTGTTGTTGCTATAGAATATTATATCTTACCCCTCCCTCTATTATCGTCTACATATATAGGATATTTTAAGAAGTAAACATCTCTCTTAGTAGTAGGATAGAGAGAAATAATATAAAATATAATTTCACTATATTTCTTTCTAGGAATAGGGCCTACCACATGATTTTTTTTTTGGGACGATAGGTTTGAAAAGACAAATTACATATTTTTTCTTTAATTTCGGGCGAAATACGATCACGAGGAGCCAATTCAAAGCCCTATAGTAAAATAAGAACATCCCCACATTCAAAGCCCTTTTCTACCATTAGAAAGAACTTGTTTCACTTGCATATCATAAGAAATTTAAACAATTGCTTCAAATGTCATATCGAGAAGTATAGTTTGTGAAACCTCAATACTTACATGCTGATTAGCTAAATGGCAATTAGCATATACAATTCGGTTGGTAGCTTCTCACAAATTTTCATAACCTTGTTGGGCAAAAATGGGATATGCATATGAAATTGGTGCTCCAATTATTATTTATCTCATGACCAATACAAAAATGGATTGAATAATCTCTTCCTTTAGCTAAGAAAAAACATTTCTAGTCTGCATAGTCCAATCATTACTCCTGAAATTTTTTACAATAAGATTAGATCGGTTACTAGTGCAGCTCCCTATCCATTATTCTACTATTTTCTGAAATTATTTTCTTAGAATATATGAAGAATACGAGTAGAACGAAAAAGACTTAGTCAATTTTGGAATGTTTAGCTTTTATATAAAAAATGAAACTTCATAATTGGATCAGTGAATCTTTTTTTTTTTTTCCAATCATTCATGGAATGATAAATCACTACAAGTGACAGAGATACATGATTTAAATAATGCGAAATCCAGTATTTTAAAAAGCTATCTAAAATGACTGGAGAAATAGAAAGAAAATCAGATATAATTTGACCATTCTCTGTAAATCCAAAATCTTTATAAACTACAAATAGAGCCATTGCAATAGCCATGAAAGGGGTAGTTCTCCATCCGAGAACGACTTTACCATATTATGAATTCAACGGTTTCAATAAATCTCGTACAACAGTTAGCTTTGGATCAAATGTAGACCTACCCTCAACGGTTTGTGTAGCCATCAATACTATTTTTTTTTTTTCCAGATCTATTGACTTTGTATACCATTCAACTGTAAATTAATGATCTTACCCTATAGATCCATATCCATTATAGTCTCGATATTATATAACAATGGAAACAACAACCCTAATTTCCATCTGCATATCTGGTTTAATTGTAAGTTTTATTGGGTATGCCTTATATACTGCTTTTGGGCAACCCTAAAAACAATTAAGAGATCCTAATATTGTTATATTGGGGACTATTTGCTTCAATTGAGATGATGAAAAATCATTCTATCCTTTTAGTTGGAACTATAGGCGGTTCTCTAAACAAGATAGGCAAAAAAAAAATGATTCCTAAAGTCGAGACCAAACCAATGCTTCCATATATTTCATCGTGGTTTACAATTATAGCTTTCAGACATGTTTTGGGGATTATATCCTAGATAAAGAAAAAGAAAGAACAAAAGTAAAACAAAATGGAATGATTAAAATCAAGATTTATGTAGTTCCATATATCTAATTCAAATAATAAATAAAGTGGAATCGAAAAAGAACAAATGAATGCTCTTTCTATGAAATTACATTTTTTTTTTACTTGGATCTCCAAGTTTTTAGAATGTTCCAAATTATACTTGATGATCCAAATCTGGATAATACGAGCAAAAAAAAAATCTGAACATGGTTCTAGCACCATGTCAAATGTACCTAAAAAAGAAGAGCATAGCAAATGAAACATGTCCAAAAATAAACCAATCTCTTGGACTGCTACAAAAAACACCATTTGATTTTAAAGTAGCACGATCTAATTTAAAAATTTTACTTAATTGAGCACGTCGAACATATTTTTTCACAGTAGCAGGATCACTATAACTGACTTCATTGAGTTTGCCCCGATAAAATTCATCAATTACATCGACTTGTTCGACACTATACTTTGATTCCACCATTCGAAGAGGAACATCCACTCCATAACAATTTCATCTCCATCTAACAAAACAAGCGAAAAATGTTTCAAAAAAAGTAGGTATACAACATACAAAAAAGTTCACACCCCTATTTATCCCTAAAAATAAGATATCCTAACCAACCAACAAATATTTCTTCTTCATTATCCATTGAGCCCACTCTAAACAACTTGTCTTTTGCCTCATTATTGTCGATGTAATCATAAAAGCTAATTTTTCGGGAATTTTAGACCAAGCTTCAGATAAACTTTGATTTTCAGCTAGCCCAACACCAACTCTTGGATATATTTCTTGTTGGAAGTATCCCTGATCCTATTGATAACGAGTAGAACCAAATAATTCAACCAGGATAGTTGCCGAACCATACCACATATATAGTTCCAGCAACAACAAAAGTTGCAAAAAATACAATAGCGATACTACTGGAAATGACAATGTCAATATTTCGCATACACAACACTTTGTATAAACGCTGAGGTGGGCATACACTAAGATTGAAAACGCCCACTAATATGTCCAACGTCCCTGCTACAATATGATGAAAGGCTATCCCTTTGGAACAAAAGGATCAAAACCACCTATACCACATGCAGGATTTATGAATTGCACCCTTCCAGTTAATCCATAAGGATCGAAACCCCATATTCAAGGACCAAATAATCATGTTACATGAAATGCGCCAAAACCAAAACACCCCACCCTGCAAGCAAATAAATAAATTCTGAATCATTTTTTGGCATATCCAAAGACAATTTTACAGTACGTTCATCACAAAAGATTTATATGTCTCAATAGATCCAATTCCAAATAGCCGCCAAAAAGCACAAGCCTAAAAACACAATATGTGCCCTTGCCACACCTTCGTAACTCCAAATACCCAAATTTGTTATAGTACTCCTTGTGATATTCCAACCACCCCATGAATTCGTTATTCCTATACGAGTCATGAAAGATGCAAAAAACATACCCTTTCTCCACATTGGGTCGAGAACTAGGTCAAAAGAATTATAAACTGCTAATTCATATAGAGTCATCAAGCTGGCCCAACCAACAACCAGACCTGTATGCATTATATGTATAGAAAGTAAACGAATTGGATCATTTAATATAATGGTATAAACACGATATCGAGGCAAACCCATGAAATACCTCTTTTATCAACAAAAAATAGGCACCTTGGATATGTAATGGATCTTAAAGGACTATTTCACATTGGCTTATTAATCATTTTTTTTTGTGGCGTCTTCTCTATATTATTCTCAATCTAATCAATCTTTTCTTTCTTTTTGCATTTTATTTTATACTTGGTTTCAAGAAGTCACTTAGTAGATCTTTCATCTCTTGTGAAAATAACCCAAATCCGTATCAACATGCCTCTATTGCAACAAGTTTCATATAATTAAGCAATTTGTCTTTTTTATCATTTATTTTGTGCGTATATCATATTTGTTATTCTAATTTATCTTGTTAGCTAATTTGTTTGGCTAGATTGTTATTCTTGTTTATGTGAGGAAAGACACCATGGGGTCAACTAGAAGGATAAAACTTATGTTATAAGATCTAACATACAGAGGTGATGGTATGTTAAGTTTTGGTGTAAATTAGAAGGATAAGATTATTGGCTACAAAACTATAGATAATGCCTTTCTTTCTTCTATAAAAAAATATTTTACTTGTCTAGTTAACACAAGTCGATTACATGATTGTGGTTATGATTTGGTCTTTAATAAAAAAGCAGGTAACATTATAATTCAATATGATGGTTTCTATTTGTTGTTCTTTTATTGGGCTAGTTGTTTCCGTTTTCTTGATGTCATTAGAACAACCAAAAAAACATGTTTTCAAAGCCAAATTCATGACAGAAAGCATTGTTGTTAGTGGGTCTACTTTCAACATGATTAATTAAAGCAGTTTGAGCTTTGACATTTCTAGTTTTATCAAATTGCCCCGTCCTTGTTATCATAACGTGGCCTTGAATTGTAATGGATTTGTTACAGCTAATTTGGAGGCTTCTTGTGGAGGGGTTCTCCGAGACTATGTCGAAGGGTTCAAAGAGGTTTATTTCAAAATGATTGTGATCATTAACATATGTGTCATACTACAATCAAAGCTATTCAAAGGATCTATATGGGTCATCATCCAATTATGTTGGTGCATGTTCTTTAGGGGGCAAATAAAATTGCTGATTATTGGCTAATAATTATGGCCACTCCTTAAACTATTGTTTTATAATTTTTGAAACATGTCCTTACTTTATCTTGTTGGCACACTAGCTGGTACCTGGTTTTCAAGATATATCAGTCTATCAAAACTAGTTAATCTATTACCAACTTTAAAAAAAGAATCATTTTTTAAACTATCTATAGTTTTCTGAACATTATTTCAGATTATTGATTATCTAATCTTCATGATTATAAAGACAATATTGTGCTAAAAATAGATATCAGATATAACTCTATATCACAGTTAATATTGATGCTATTTATTTATGTACAAGCTTGCTAAGAGTTACATTTCCCAACCCTCCAAATTAATAAGTTAGATCTCTCATTAATGATTAGCCTACAATTTTAAGTCAAATTCATAAATAAAATCAATCCAATCATAATTGAAACAATTTTATTTATTATTTTATCTCTCTCACAATAAGTGATATTTAAAAAAATAATAATAATTCTTACAATGAATATTATTCTTAATTTTTAATATAATTTAAATAATTTTTTTTTTCTATACTACTTTCAATAATTACTATGTCTATAACTTATAAAATATTATTATATTTAATATTAATAATAATAAAAAAATATTAATAATTAAGATAAATATAATTTATAAAATAAATTTTATATATTTTTTAATACGGGTACAGAAACCTTTAGAGGCATGAAATATAGATAGGA
This sequence comes from Cicer pinnatifidum, assembly GCA_037974775.1. Taxonomy (NCBI): domain Eukaryota; kingdom Viridiplantae; phylum Streptophyta; class Magnoliopsida; order Fabales; family Fabaceae; genus Cicer; species Cicer pinnatifidum. The sequence goes on from JBBPBR010000004.1 coordinate 78,029,804, forward strand.
ACGAGAATCTCTCGTTCTCACCCATTCAACAACAAGGTACACTGTACCTCTCGCTGGGACGCGGTTTTGCGAAATAGTACAAAGACATGAAAGCCCCTACGTTCTTTTTTAAATTCACATCAAACGCTACCTTTCTTTCTTCAAACACATAAGCTCTCTCTCCCCAAACCCTAAAACCCCCTTTTTCACGCATCCAAACCCTAATTTTCGATCTGTTAACTTTTGCCCCCCAGAAACACACACTGCACACTCTCCCTCTCTCCAATTTTTCTCCATCCGATTATTTCTTTGTTCTTCATCAGCGGTTTTCTACCATCTCCAGGTATTATTTTTTTTTACCCGTTTCCTTTTTTTTCTCTCTCTTCGAATTGCGATTGCGATTTCGATGTGTTTGTGGGCGTTATTAGAGTACGGGATCGTTAAACTAGATCTGAGTAGGTTAGGATTTTTAGTTTAAAGTTTCCTATTAGGTGATACTTGCGACGAGTGTTGAATTATGGATCAGATTTGGGGGAGGTTGATGAAATTTTCTGATCTAATGTTCCTAAAGTCATAATTTTTTATCTGGCTGTTTATTGTTTAAAAGAGGAAATTGAACTGTTTATTTGAAGGTTTCTGCGATTAAATTTGTGCTTTCTATCGCCGTGATCATTTTTTGTTACAAAAGATATAAAAGTTTTTTACTTTTTAAAGTTGGATTATGCTTGTGTGGATTTTAAGTTGGATTTTAGTTATGATCTAATGTTGCTGTCTGATAAGTTGTGTGATTTTGAAATTTTATTTTGGGGTGTCATACTGTGGCTGGTTAATTAGTTTTTGGTGACTATTTAATACTGTTAATTAATACCAATTAGGCTTCATGATATCTGTAGTGGATCATGTCTTGTGTGATTGTGAATAAGTCGTCAATCTTCCAGTCTCTCATCAGTTAAATCTACATAATTTGTTAACGTTGGGATATTGGACATGTGCAAATAGCTGATTAAATTTGGTTATTTTTGCAGGGCTAGAATATTAAAATTACAAGAAGCATTTGGCCTTGTTAAGTTGCAAGTGCAATGGCTTCTTCCTTGGATATGTCACTTGATGATAGAATTAAGAACAGGAGTAACAGAGGCAGAGGACGTGGCAGAGCCCGTTCAGGCCGTGGAAGTGGGACTCTTGGTGGTGGAAGAATAACTGGTGCTGTTAATGGTAGAAGACTGACTGGTCCTGGTAACGGTGGAAGAACAACTGGTGCTGTTCGCAGAGGTCCACTTATGGTCAACACTCGCCCATCATCTTTTGCTATTGCCAAGGCAAGCTCAAAAAACGTGGATGCTTAAACATGTGCATGAGATTCTGATATAGTATAAAATACCCAATTATGAGATGATTCAGCATTTTAGAAACTCAAAAGCAAGAGGAACTCCTTTTAGTGTTTGTTCCACGGAGAAGCTCATGCTTGACAATTTTGCAATCGTCAATGCATGTGTCATAGTTCCGTAGTGTTACAATTAGTATGCACCTATGAGTCATTTGCTTTTGTTTTGGGGGGCTTTGCTACAGATCTCTGATGTTTGCAGGAGTTCTTTGGTGATTCCTAGCATATTGTCTGAAGGAGCTTCATTAAGTGAATTTCAAAATGCAGCTCTTACAAGTAGCACAAAAATCATATATAACTATAAGTGGGGTTAAATTCACTATATCTTGCTAATCGTGTCATTTAGATGAGATGATTTTAAATCTTTGGCTGGTTTATGTGGACCTGTGTTTTATTGGACCCTCTTGCTAAGTATGGTTCTGCGGTGCAAGAATTCAGTTACTTCCCTGTTTCATGGTGTTTAGCAATGGAGCTTTTCACTTAATATCAGAACTGGAGCTCTGACTTGTAACATTGCACCGGTTTAATTGCAGTGGGTTGAATTCTTACTCCAATTTACCATCTTTAATGTTGAACACTAATGTTTGACTGTGGGTTTTTATTTGAATATATCACCATGACCGGATCTACTTCATAAATACTGTGTTATTGTTTTATTCTGGGGATTTTCCTGATCTGATTAATCTTGAAGATTGGTAAATAACTTTTTTGGTCATAAACTGATGTGTTCTACATTCTGGAAACTGTTCTGTTTGCTTTGGCCAGTCTATTCGCAGAACCAAGCCTTTCCTGATGCAGAATGATTTGTTTGAGGATAGCCTTAGAGCTGCAGGAATTCAAGGAGTAGAAGCTGACACAAAGTTGTATGTTTCCAACTTGGACCGTGGAGTAACCAATGAAGATATAAGGGTATATATTATATCCTATCATCATATGCATCGTTCTTTGTCACTGTTTCTAGCCAACATCTTTGGAAGTACTCTTGAAACTTGATTTGCAACTCAGGAACTTTTCTCTGAGCTTGGAGACTTGAAGCGCTATGCTGTCCATTATGACAAAAATGGACACCCAAGTGTAAGTATCGGATTTTGTTTTATAAACTCATGTCATTTTGTTTTAGATTTTTGTTCACGATTAAACTAGTTTATAATCATTTTGAAGCCTTCTAAGAGTGCGGTTTATTTTACATTCTAGGTTGTTCTTTCCATTTAGGTGTTTTTTTGGGGGCGTGGGGTGTTTATGGCTTACTCAATGACTGCTTTTATCAGATCCTAGACCCCCCAAAATCAGTTCAATTGAAAGCTGGCCATTACGAGCCTTGACAAATTTTCCTTAGTAGTAATCATTTTGCCTTTCATGATGAAATTAAGCATAATCGAACAGACTGTAAATGGTTTGGGAAGTTATATTTTGTTTTGCCGTTGCCTTTTTTTCTGTGTATGTTTTGGAAGGTCATATTGTTGATAGTTTTGATGCATCTCTGAGCTTTTCTACTATGTAATTGTCAGATATTTTTGGCTTAAATGTTTATATCTTTCACTATATATACAGGGTTCAGCTGAAGTAGTCTATAATAGGAGAAGTGATGCATTTGCAGCTCTCAAACGATATAACAATGTACTTTTAGATGGGAAGCCGATGAAGATTGAGATTGTTGGAACAAATTCAGAATTACCCATAACCGCACGGGTCAATGTCACTGGGATAAATGGACAGAGGAAGAGGACAGTTGTGATGACGTAAGTTGCTTAATTTAATAATTTATATGTGAATTCTGAGAATTGAAGTCCATATCAAAACTAAAAATAGGCAGCAAGCATCAATTATGATTTCTCTCTAGTGATTCAAAGCTCTGTTGAAGTCTTTCATCACTTGCCTTTTTGTTATAAAAAGGTATTACTACAGATTGTATGCTGATGTTTGGTGTGTTGCAGGCCTAGAGGTGGTCAAGCTGGAGGTCCTGCCATGCTAAATCGCGGTTCTGGGTAAGTCTTTGAGATCAGTAATGGCTTATGTTGTTTATTGTTACTTTTTAATGATATTTGTATATTGAAATTATAACGTCGTAACTGAATCAATGTATATATAATATTGATTTTAATGGTGCTATATGTCATATATCTAATACCATGGTCATACATATTTTAGATTATGTTTACTGATGTCTTTATTTGTGTAAAAGTGTTTTTTTTATTTAATTGTGGTGTTGTTCAGACAGTTTCATTAGTGTACTCCCTCCCTATTGTGGACTTGAAAAGTGACTTGCAGTTAGCAAGCTCTGTTTAGTTGCTACCTCATCATAGTTTATATCTTTATACTCTCCAAACGATTTTTATTGAAATGAAAAATGATCTACATTGGCAGTATCAATTGACCTTGAGCTTTTAAGCTGTTGTTGAGCAGTCTTTTTTAACAAGATATCCATAGGAAGAATTATTTACTATTTTTGGTGGCTTGAATGTAACATGTTGAGATGGCAGGATATTAATTTGAGCTTTTAGCATTCCGATTCTGTCAGATGTCCACACCTGGGGTAGACTGGCCTTGCTTTTTCTTTTATCATCATGCAATCCTGACTAGTGTTGACATCTCATTATTTCGAACATTGATTTTTTCGTTCCTTTAAGTGAAGTTGCTTATTGATTACGTCTCTTTCATTGTCTTTTTTAAACAGTTGGGGACGCCGTGGTGGCTCAAAGATTGGTAGTGGACGTGGCCGAGGCCGTGGTCGTGTTGCCAGGGGTGGAGGTCGAGGTCTTGGCAGAGGTGGAGGTCGTGGTCGTGGAAGGAAGGATGCAGTTGAGAAGTCAGCTGAGGAACTTGACAAAGAGCTGGAGACCTATCATGCTGAGGCTATGAACATCTCATAATATCGGCATCAGCAAGTTTTTAGTCTAAATTTACTCTTGGCTTCCTTGTACAGAAGCTGTTTCCGTGGTGTTACACCTTGAATACTTGGCTTGTGCTGTTAAATATGCTGTGACCGTATTGAAATTTAGGTGCTGAATGATTTATTGTCTTATTTTGAAGTTATACAGTAGCTGTTTTATGCATCTATTTAGCCAGTCTTTTACAACTCTGAAAGTTATTCCTTTTATTTGAAGAGTAATATTATTGAAATATAATTTGATATAAAATCAGACATAAATATAATCATGTATAAAATACGGTGATGGTTATGTTTTGTTTTTTATAAAATGTCAAGTATTGTATGTGTTATTTTGTATCAAGTTTTATTTTCAAATAAATTTAAATGACTCAACCGATACAATGAAAGGAGCTGATATACTTTTTTGAAGCACTGACTCCATTTTTTTGTAAAACCACATCTTCTGTTGTTGCACTCAACTGCAGCGACACCTTTCTCTTGAAGGTCTTCCACTCAGCTTCTTAACATATGCTCTCTCGTGGTTAGTGCTCATGTATTTACGCTGCATTGTAATCGTCCAAATTTTTAGTTTTTCTTGCTCCGGAGCTATGGTCGCACACCTCGGAGGTTATCAGATGATTTTTACGGGTTTGGGTTGAAAATAGAAATGATTCAGGTTAATGGTAATAACGTTACACGATTTAAAAGAGCAACTTGATTTATCATAAATTTGTGGTTTTAGATTGACCGACCCTAAAATGATAATTTGTGGTTTTAAACATACTAGGAAGTTATAGTTTATACATACATAAATTGAAAGAAAATGAGGAAAATACTATGAAAACAATTTAAATAACTTGTTTTTGCATGCTAGAGTAGAAAAATACTATGAAAACAATTTAAATAAAATTTAATCAGTGTTTTTTGTCTTTCAAACATTTCTCTAATTGTTTTTACAGAAACTTTCTTTCAAAATAGATTAAATTATTTGTTACATTCTTACATTTTTTTCAATGTAAGTTAATATTTTCTTAAGATGTGTAAAAATATAGTTAATTAAACTATATTGATAAATTAGATTGTATTACACTACAAAAAATTAAAACATTTAAATAGTTCA
>JBBPBR010000004.1:78035266-78049015 GCA_037974775.1 Cicer pinnatifidum
AAATTATTGAGAAAAATCTGAAAAAAAAAACATGGAAACTTTTTTATTGAATTTTCTTTAACTATTTTCTCTCGAAAAAAAAACAAAAAAAAATTTTGCCAAAAAAATTATTTGCATTTATTATTTTAAAAAAATTAATATTTTTCATAAAAAAAATTTAAATTTTTTTTTTCTTATAAAATTAATTTTAACTAAAAATTTGTTCAAAATATCAAATTAATTTATACTTATAAATCAGTTCAGAAGTGCACTAAAATTAATTTGAAAATATTTTCAATAACTGAACCACATTATAAACGTGGTCTATTAGGGTTTGATTTTTACCCCATAAACACCCGTACAACAAGAATTGTGATTGCTAATATTACTTGTTACGGTCAATAATTGTGATTGATAATACAATTCATACGTCTCTAGTAAAAAGAATTAATATTTACTCAAAGTGATTATCATGATTCATCAACATTGCATTGATTAGTAACATCCACGACAATTAAATAATTTGACGATCAATGTTATGAATTTCGCAACTATACAAGAAAATCTCAAGTTTTAAACAATAAAATCACAACCAAACCAATCAGAATAGCACCTCTCCTAGTTATTTGTAGTTTTTCCCTGCCTGGTTTTCCAAGCAAATGTAACTATCTTTTTTACATGGAAATTTACAAACTCAAGAATCACAAAAAAAATCAAATATATTAATGGTTGTTGATATCTAACCTAAACATGCAGAAGATGTCATTCTGAAACATTGGTACTCTCTTCCATGTGTTTGTTTCCTGTTTCATTCTTCTTCAACAGCATTCTTCTTCAACAGCTTTTCAACAACCTCTTCCCAGTTTGATCTTCCACCACTTGTTTTTGATTTGGTACTTGAGGCGGCGGCTTCTTTGTCCCCACTACTACCAGATGCTTCTTCACCTTCATTGTTTTCAGACGGTTCATTCTCTGCTGCATCCACTGCATGAGGTACATTTAAGCTAACAGCTCTTTCCAAAGCATCTTTATGTTCTTTTTCAATTGTCTTTAATCTCTCGAACTTTTGTACTGTTGGTGGGACTGTCACGGTTTCGGAGCTGTTCTGATTCTTCATTAACTAAATGGGAACACGTAGATAAACCATAAATTCATTAATTGCAGAAAAGGTTTAGTAAGAAAGAGAATTCCAACAACAACAGTGTTTGTATAAACAATTTATTTAAGTTTTATGTATAAACTATTGCTATAACAAAAGATAACTTATTTTATTGCTATATTAAAAAGATAACTTATTCCAACTACAAGTTTTTTTCATAAGCTATTTTAGAGAGCTTATAGAAATAAGTTAAAAATAACTTATTGACATGTCATAATTTGTTTTTATAAGCTATCTCAAAAAGTCAAAAAGTCACATAAGTGCTTATACTAGTAGATAAACTAAAATAGGTCTATCCAAACAGACCATTTGATTTGATTCATTATGTTTTTCTTAATAACAAGAAGACCAACTTCGAAGAAGATTGTTGTGTAAAAGCGGCAAATGGTATATATTTTTACAAGATAATTTTCTTACTTGTAAGGCTTTCTCTGCCTCCCTTTCAATCCAAATAATTGCATGATCTGATGTTGTGTTGCAGGACAGGACAATATGCTCAAATCTTCCATCAACAGGAATAGCCGTCCTCACTTCAGGAGGAAACCTCCCACATCTGTTGTGTTCAACAAGCAACAAGGAATTTCAATATTAGGAAATAACAAGTCACTTGATGTAGTAGTTCAAAAGATTTAGCAATAGATATCACTTTTAGTCATACTAAATGAACTATTCCTAAGGCTACTAGTAATATTGTTATTTTTTTATGCAGGTCACAGAAGATGTTTGTTAAGATGAGTTAAACCTTATATGCTCCTAGAGCAGTCTAAATTATCCTTTACAAAACCAACTTATAGTATAAGGTGAAGAGTGCTCTCTTTGTTAAATTTTTTGAGACCTTATCTCTATAAGTCTAACTCTATTCTGTGTGGTACTTGGGTTTTTTCCAATACACCACCTCAAGCCCAACATTATAGGGTTTGGTACGTGAATATAAATGGTAGGTGTCTAATAGATAGGCTTTGATACCATCTCCAATAAATCGGTTTGAATTGCTTATGATAATGAAAATATTACAATTAAGATCCCATTAATATAGGGATAAGAATAGGAATAAAAGGAAGTAAATATGAGCAGCATCTTAACAGCTACAATTAATGAAATATGGTGTTCCTTTCAACAAAGGTAACCTTATTCCTTAGTCATATGAAGAAAGGTATAATTTCATGAATCATGCTCTCACTCAACTATATTGAACAAGTCAAATTAGCACTTTAGAGGTTATGTCATACCTAGCCACAGTTTAAGAAATTAAAACAATCACAGCCTATGGCAGTAATTTTTTTGTTACACAATTCATATTTCTTTGCCTAGGTTTATAAATTCTACCACAATCACCAGACCAAGTAAGCAAACCAAAGTGATCTTAATTCACAAGTATATCCCCAAAATATTTGTCATTGTATAGAACTTAAGTATGAAAATAAAACTGTTTGCAAGTGAATACCTGCAAAATTTTCTTTCGACAATATGGTACATCCGTCCAGGAGCATAAAGTCTCCTTGGATCTCGTAGCTTTCGACCCTCAGGTACGAAGGTGTCCCTCAGGCAAACCAAGAATAATAAGCAGGGCAAGCTGTTTAATTTAAATCATCAACACCTGGTTTAAGAGACAATTATGACATTTTGCTATGTTCAATAGCAAACATAAGAAAATCAAGAATAAATCACAATCACTTGAGAATAGGAACCCAATACCCTTATATCCATATTGCAGAAAGGGCAGTAGTAGTAAGTTACTAACCAGAATACTGATTTGAATATATCTTCCAATGGAGTGGGCGTTCTTGGCAAGAAATCATCCTGCACCAATAAATTGAGGAATATAAAAGATTAATATTTAAACAAGCATGATGATTACCACCATAAGGGATCTCCCAAATTTTGAAATACATTTTTGGCTATATTTGATTAAAAGAGAAAATGAAAGATAAGATACCTGCAAGACAATGGAATGAATAAGATTAGCATATTTAACAGCCAAATTAAGAGACATACACCTAGCAGGAGCAATAGCATAACACCTAATCTTGTCTTTAGGAATCCCACCCAAACGTTCCCTATGATTCACAACAAGTATACTCAACAAAGAAACAATACCAGACCCCAATGAATGTCCAGCAAAAACCATCCCATACTCCAAACCATTCTCAACCCACAATTTCTTCAACGTCTCAGATTCCTTATTCAACAACCAAACCGCAGATTTCAACAACCCATGATGAACATACCCACCATCAAACATCTGTTTCCCCAATTTATTATCCAACAAAAGCTTATAATCACTTTCTTTAGCTAAGTTGAGTCCACGCACCGCCATTACGATTTCACGGTGGTCGTGGTCAACGTAGATTAAATAGGGAGGCGCGTGGCCTTCAGTTTCTTTGTAAGTGACGCGCTTGACGACCCAATTGGGATTTAAGCGGTAGCCGTTAGAGGGTATGTAGTAGTGTGGGTTTTGGAGGTCGGGTTCGTAGACGGCGAGGATGAGTCGGCAGACACGTGGCACAGGTTCGAATTCGACGGAGGTAGCAGATGGCCACGTGGCGCTGTCGTAGGAGCCGATGTATGTGCAACGTTTCCATAGCCAACGAGCGCAGCCGAGGATGAAGACGCACTCTACTCCACATGAGACTGACATGTTTTATGATTGGAATTAATGTTTGGTGTTTAAGCAATGGAAGTTTGGTTGAGCTGAGAGAAAGCTTAATTGAGGGTTTAAGTTTTATGCTAAAAATAAAGTGAAGAGATGAGATGTGTTGTTGTATAAGTATTGTATGCACATGGAAATGCAACTTGGAAGATTCCAGGGAGACAGAGAGGCTACAATGTTGCATAGATTTTGACGTTTTTTTATGTGTTTGTGTGACATTTTTTTTTTTTTTTGACACTTTTTTGTTTGGGAAAGTACTTTTTTTCTTTTTGTGCGACTAATTTAGGAAAGTACTCTTTGGACTTTGGATACTTCTCTTCCATCCGGACCTCAATTTACTGCCCGAAAAATAGGGTTGATAATACAACTCATGTTTGGATATTGGTTAAGTTCAAATTTTATCAGAAATTAAAATTTTAGAACAGTAATAAATTTGGGATTTTTGTATCATTTAAATCTGTTTAATTAATATTATGGTCATTTTCAAATTATATATATAATTATAGTCTCTGTTTTATAAAAAAATATTTTTTATTTCTAATTTTATTACTATATAATAATAAATATAATTTTTAAATATATTATTTTATATGTATATACGAATGAATGTAGATATAAGATGGAAAACACGAATTCTTTCATAAATAAAGATAATTTAAATTTCATATCTAAAGAGTGCGGAGTATGTAAAATCTGCTCCCCACCCTATTGCTATACCAGCTAAAAAATGTCCGCACTTTTTTTTTTCTTTTCATTTCAGCCTTTAATTAAAGATTGAACAATTAAAAATAATATTGTTAATATAAATTATCTTTTTTATATTAGACAACTCAAATTTGTTACCGCCTCCTCTTAAGGAATCTAAATCCGGTTTGATGCCTTTTTTATTTGTTACTTTTTTGTGTTTGGAGCTTTTTTAGGCATTTGTATTTTTAGTAAACTTTTTATTTTAAAAATATTATTTTGTTTTAAATAAATTTTTTAATTTTTAGTTTTAGTTTTTATAAATAAAATTATAATTTTTAATCCTTATAAAATTGTCATGCACGCTTTTTTAATCTCAGTTGAAATATCAACATATATAATCTTAAACTATTTTTTATAAGTATGTTCAAAATATTATAAAAAAATTATCAATAAAAATTTTAAAAATTTAATTTGTTTTAAATTAAATATAAATTTGTTAAAGATTATAAAATTAACGAAAATGTGAACCTAGTCAAAAATTGTATTTTTAATTTATTTTTTACAGATTTTTTTTATAATACTATAAACATAATTATTAAAATTTATTAAAAAAAACATCTGATAACATTCAGTAGCAGAAACCCAAAGTGCATAATTCTATAAAAACTAAAAAATATAATTTTGTTTTATGTATACTAAAATTAAAATTATAAAATTTTATAAGAATTAAAAATTATTTAATCCTAAATTTTGAAGGAAAAATATTTATGGTTGCTTTTCCAAAACAAACAGTTCTACTATTATGCTTTGTTTGTAAATTTGTTTCATTATTGATTCAACTTAAATTAATTGCATTATTAAATCGACGGTAAACTTCTAATGTTATGTGGTCCTCTTGTTCAATGAATGTAGCAAACTATCAATAAAAAAACGCGTGTGGTTTTTTATCAATAAACTGCCAATTAAAACCGCGGCAAAGAAAAGAAGATTTGGTAAGTATTTGAATTTATTTATTTTGAGGTAATTACCTTTTTTTGGTTAATTTATTGAGAGAAGTAAAGTAGTATTAATTATTTGTTAAATCAATCTTTGTAAGTGTAGCTAACTAACTCAACCAAACCTTTTGTGCAGAATTCAATAGGCCACTGACCCAATTGAACATGCAGCGGATGTTATGTTATGTTTTGACAATTTCTTTCATTTATGCATGTCTTTATCTTTTTCATCATTTTTTTTTATTGATGGTTATGAGATGGAGATTAATATTAAATGGTATATTTATGTTATTAATTCATTCAAGTTAATATTGATGGTTCTTATTATGACACAACATATTTAAAAATTTGTAGAGGATTTATCAGATATTATATATGAATTTATATTTGTGGTTTCTATAGACGAATTTTGGGGGATAGTTCATAGTCTAAGAATCTCTTATAATTTGAGTTTATCTATTATTTTGGTGGAAATGAAGTCTTTTACCGTAGTCAACATAATTCAATTAAGGAAAACGAGTAATATCTATCTTACTCCTCTTTTTCAAGAAATCATGTTTCTTGTAGATCACGAAAAATGAAGTTGTGTGGTTAATCACTTCTACAAGGCTAATCGATGTGTAGATAAGTTGACTAACCTTAATCTCATTGAGGATTTTAGTATTGTAGATCTATCTATCCTCTACTAATTTATTGCTTCACATTGACGAAGATCGCATAAAAATGTCTTTCTCTAATTCATTTCCTTATAATATTCTCTTTTATAAAAATAAAATAAAATAAAAAAACACAATTTCAAGGTTATGAAAAGTTGAAGTTCAGTTAAGAAAGAGATAAGTATCTCTTAGAATTAATCTATCCGTCTCACAATGAATGTTACATTAATAAAAAAATGTCTCTAAAAGTAAATATTATCATCAATTTTTAATGTAATTTTAATTATTTTTTTCCTTCAATATCATTCAATTATTACAAACACGGCTTTTAAAATATTATTATACATTGCATAGAGAATACATCAATAATAGTTAATTAAGATGGACAATTTATTAAAATGATTTTTCTCTTTTTTTTTCAATTTTACATTTTTTAATTTCTTAATAGAAGAATCTTAAATAACACTAATCACTAATGAGACGGAGGAAGTATTTAGGTACCACTTATGACTTATCCATTTGATTTTAACTGAAATTCAGTAACTGAACTCAATGACTTGTCTAACCAACCAAGCTAGTATATAACAATAATTCATTTTGACAAATTAAGAAATAACAATCATTCACCAAATATTTAAACGAGTAATGCATGTTCTTACATAAATGCATAAGTTTATGGCAAAATCACTCCCCATATTAAAAGTCCTATCACAATTAGAAGACTTCTAATTCTCAATTCACATCTGAGAAGATTGCATGCAAAAGAATTTGAGTCTGAGGAATTGAGTGATGGTGCAGTGACATTAGAGAAGGTGCCATTTCTTCCAAGTCTACACATAACCACAAATCAAACACTTGTAAGCAAAAACATTATATCATAAACACATGATTATAAATATCAACAAAATGAAGCAAATAGAAAAATGTTTTTACCTTCCTGCAAATATACAAGAACCATGACCTACAATCATTCAAATTTAGAATATCCTTAGTCATACTATAATACTAAATATAATCTCAACAACACATACAAAATATGCAGCAGTGACACTTCTGATCGAATATGTGTTTAGAGTGTGACACATGTTGATATCTTGACACACACTAACACGACATCAATATATGTACTTACATTCAATTTTTCCATTTTCTCAAATTATTACATATGTCGACGTGTCAGTGTGTGCATCATAGCATGCAATCCAATATTTATAATCTCAAAGGGAAAATGTAACTTACTTGGATCTGAAGTGGAGATTATAGCCATTTCATTAAAATCACAAGATTCAGTAGACTTTCCCATCATATGATAATAAGTGTCAAAAGCATAATTAGCATGTGCAACAACATTATCTGGTTCATAACAAGTTTCTCCCTGCAACAATGGAGAACAATCCACTTTTCCAGGCCCACAAGCCCAATCTATACCAGCCTGCAACATCTTTGGATCAGCACCATCTTTAGCAATGCAAAAAGTTTCATTGCTTGTATCATTTGCCAACACTGCACCTGAACCTGTCAACTGCAAAACATAAATTGGTACGCCGTTCGAATCAAAAAGTCCCCAGTTTTTCTCCGACAATATCCCCGGCTTTGTGTCCTCATTGTAAAGCTCATAGATATAAGTACTAACAGCAATTCCCGGATGCTTAGGCGTTCCGGTTCTGTTCAACACATGCTTGATCAAATTGCTGTTGTATGTATTAGCATTGTCTGGCGTGGCATCGGGCTCGTTAGAACTACCTTTTGAAGGCCAACCTGTTTCTGTCACTACCAATGGAATGTTAGTGTAATTAAGATACGACATTGCGAAGTACGCTGCATCAACGACAGCGTCGAACACATTGGAGTAGTGAAGAAGTGTGTTAGAATCAATAGATTCTTTCTGTGGTGGAAGTGGTTTGAAGAGTGCATAATCCAAAGGGATAACGCCATTTGATTCCATGTAGTCATAGTAAGGATAAACGTTAAGCATGAGATAAGAGTTTGTAGATTGCAAAAATTCAAGTATTGGGATAATGACTTGATTCAATGAACTGTTAAAAAAGGCTTGAGAAGGTGGAAATGAATCGAGTATGACGGTTGAAGGAAGAGGCGTGGACACTTTGATCTGGCGATCGAGTTTCGAAGCTACAAGGGCTGAATGTATGTAGTTAAGAGCATTGACTAGAAGTTTTGCTGCATTAGGGAGTGTAGTTAAAACCTCAGAACCAACACAAATTGCTGTGATGTTTGTGGATGGATAATATGCTAACACATTGTTGTGAACCCATTTTGCAGCTGTGGAATTTGATTGACCAATTGATAAGAGTTCATCATTAGGGACTGAGATAACAACTTGAATTCCTGATTTTGACAGTGCAGTGAGCATTGCTAGGTCTGCATTATACAATCGAATATGTCGAATTTGTTGAGATTTAAGCAATGCAACTACTTGAGTAGGGTGTGGCATATCTGAGAGATCTGTACCAATGTTCACCCCAATAAATGGTTCTACAAAGAACAGACATTATTAGAAACATGAAACATAAGTCTCTGACACCACCAACACTTCAAATTGAAGATGTGTCAGATGTCCGAACACCGACATTATACCTACACCTCAATTACTTCTATGTTTTCATATGATTATCATCGTCGATGTGCTTCATAGTTAACTAGTCCAAAAAGGTTTGTCTTTTACACATTTTTCCACTTCAAATAAACCAATGTTTTAGGTAAAAATATAATGTAATTGATTATGTTGTGTTGCAATTTGTATTTTTGGTTGTTCAAAATGTGAATATTTGAAAAAAATGGTTGAAGGTTTATTAGCTTTTTTGTGAAGATTTAAATAAAGACCTGCAAAATTTTATCAAGAAAATAGATAATATCCTAAAAAGGTATATTTTTTTCAAAATGTCTTCAACATGTAAAAAGCAAAACCATATACACATACCAAAATGTGAGGGAGAAAAATAAAATAAATAACTCAACAGATAAAGTGACGAACAAATAGAACCATCCTACCACATTTAATAGATCTGAATATTACAGGTGAACCTTATTGCTATTCAAAGAAGTTCACTCAATAAAAGCCTATCTACCCTTTCTTTATTTCCACTTTATAAAAATTAGTTTTTTTTTTTTTTTTAAATCAAAATTTATTTCATTCAAAATAAGCAACATGCAAATAAAAATATACATGTTTTCAAACTAAAGTGGAAAAGTGGCTACACATAAGCAATAAACTGATTCAACAGATGAGTAAAACATGCAGTTGAAGTGAATGTAGTTTTTCAGTGCACACTGAAAAATGAACAATGCAAACTAATGTTTATGTTAAATGAGAACAAAAATTCAAAATGCAAGTAAACTTAACAGAGGAAACAGAACACATGAATCTCTTGAGAAAAACTTATCAGCAGAAAAAACACAGAAGCAACTAAAAACTGTTAACTAACCTTCATCAGCTGCAACAATAGAAACTGCAAAAAGAAGGAGAAGAAAATGCACAGCCATGGTGAAAAATGAAGAAGGAAAATATGAAAGGAGGTGGTGGATTTGTTGCAGTAAATTAAATGTGGTATATAAAAGCTGTCTCAATAAACCAAAAAGGGTTTAACGAATCGTTAATGTCTTATTAGTCTCACTCTCTTTTTATAAAACCCTCTAACAAAAATATTTCTAATATTACTTTTATTTTAATAATTATGGGAGTATATTCTCTGCGCCGGAGTTTTCACCGGAAGTAGTTACAGTGAAAATCCCCACCGTCCAATTCCCTTATGAGAAATGATCTTTAAAAATGATAAATTAAATATAAAAAATAATGTGTTTATCACTTTGATAAACATTTCACTTGTATTTTTAAGATAAATATTTCTTTTATAGAGTGTTTAATTAATGTTATAGAATATGTCTACATTATTACACACTTTCTAATGATTAAAGTGGTTAAAATTAGTGAATAATAAATAAATTAGTTGCTAATTAATAGTTTATGACTTTGTTTGATAAAAGAATAATTTTTAATAGATAAATTAGTTGATAGTAGATGATATTATAATTAATAATAAATAATATATTAATTAGATGATAAGTATTTGAAATAACTAATTAATATTAAAAAATTATGTAAATAGATTTTTAACCAATATTCAAATAAATTAAGAAAAAACAATATAAAATATTATAAATTATAAAATTTAAACACCGGTTAAAATAATATTTTAAAAAATATTATAAGTTCGTGAGAGAATAATTATTGTCAAACAAGTTTGTAATTCAATATAAATTATCTACTATTAAGTTAACTAAAAATTTTGAGATAGATGGAGTATTAGAAAACATAATATTTTTGGACATCATACGAGTTTATTTGAATTGTTTATACAGTAATGTATTAATGGTGAAAATATTTTTTTGACAAAGTAGAGAATGTGTTATTGGTAGTTGATTTTTTTACTGTTAATTTAATTTAACGAGATAAAAGAGTTGTAAGACACCCTTACCAATGACAGGTTTGACCGTATTTGAAAAAGAAAGTGTACAAGAACGGCAGGGTGGGCCCCCCTACACATGAAGTCTCAAAGTAGCAATACCATCAAGTTTGATTTCGCAAGAAGCAAGGAGTGGAAACTGGAATTTATCATACATATCTATGGCCTATAATAGATTAAATCAAGTCATACTAAGTTATTCTCATGTTTTTTTA
Source organism: Cicer pinnatifidum (assembly GCA_037974775.1). Lineage (NCBI taxonomy): Eukaryota > Viridiplantae > Streptophyta > Magnoliopsida > Fabales > Fabaceae > Cicer > Cicer pinnatifidum. The sequence goes on from JBBPBR010000004.1 coordinate 78,046,089, forward strand.
AGAGTTTATTTATTTTTAAAATATCAGACTAAAACAGTTGAAAAATTCTTTTATATTTATAAGTCTAACATACTGAATTAATATAAATAAATTTATTATTATTTGTTATTATAATATCAAGTTTTTTTGTGTTTAATCATAAATTTATCAATATTTTATGTAACTTAAACTTATTAATCTACGTAAACGTTTAACATATTTAAAAGTATTATTATAAGATAGAATTCAAATATAATGTAATTTAATTTTAGACACTTAAAATGTCACGTAAAATATTAAAATAAAATTTAAATTTATTAATGTATTAACTTGTTTGTGTTATAATAAATACAATAAATTTTCATAAAATAACATTGAAATAGATTTTTAAATAAATTTTTAAATTTTGTTGGACTTTGAAAAAGATCGAACCCGACTTTATCGATGAATCTTTAATAAGTAATAAGTTAGATTTAAGCTTACTATTTTCGACATAGATAAGACTCAAAGTTTATAAAAACTAACTTTTGAGAAAACTAATAGTCAAAATCAAAATGTAGCACTTTTAACAAATATAATATTCCTATTGCCTCTCAAATAAATAATTCTGAAAATTGAACTCAAATTCTTTAAAGAGTAAATGTTACTACTCCAATACGAATTTAGTTTGCGAGAATGTAATTTTTGCATGAGATTAAACTTCACTAAACTCATGTTTGTTTCCGTTTAGCTAAAGTAAAAGATATTTTTAGGAGAAAGTATAAGATGAAATGAAGAAATTTAATTTAATTTTAATAAAATTAACGATTAATATTTTTATTATTAACTGTTTAAAAGATATTTTTGGACTTTGGCCCAAATTGAATCATGGTTGGAAACTCCAAACCTATTCTAAATATTTAAAAAAGATGTTGAAGAAACATTTTTAGAGGACACGTGAATTGAATTTGGAAAGTTCCACGTATAAATTGGCTTGTTGGCACTTGGCATAAGCTGGTAATCATTGCTTAAACTTGAAAACTTATATAATGAGTGGAAGATAATCGTGGTGTTTGTTGTATTTTTGTCACATTACAGTTGTCAATCAACGCCATTAGTGTTAAGTGTTGCCTTTCAATTTTGTTTCCTATAATTTCGTGGGACTATTTGTAACAATTGTGATACAAATGGAACTATAGTATGAGTTGGTGGAAATTTTCTTTCTAGGGTTGGATGTTGTGTCATATTTTGGATGAAATTGAAACTATCTAAAAAAATTAATTTATAAGATGAGAACTACTTATTATTTATAGATATTTTGATATTTCATATTTCATTTAATGTTGGATTTTAAATATCTCTTAATGTTTAGAATTAAAATTTAGATATGACTTGAGTTTCTCGATAGAAGTGACTTAATAGCAAATGGTTCAATATCATATTTCATAAAATCGATTTATAGGGTAAAAACTACTTATAACAGTTTTTCGGATCATATTTCATAAAATGTGAAACTTTTAACAAAATAGAATCATAAAGAGGAAATCAAAGTAGTAATATTAAAAATGAAGGTACGAACGACTATATTGCAAGAGGAGGAGGATAATTAAGACATTTATAACTTATTTAAAGTATCTTGGTTATTCAAAATTAAGTATAGTATGATATGTTTAAGATATATTTTCTCCATAATAAAACATAAATGAAAATAGTAACAATTTTTTTTTTTTGTATTTGATCTTAAATTATGATTAGATATATTAATTTTTTTAATTATCATTTGTATATTTCAGTCTAAAGTAAGCGTACAAGCTAAGTGGCAAAAAGAAGATGAAAATATACACCATTTTTAAATTTAGGGAGACGGAAAATAAGATCATTGATGGATGATCAAAGTTGTTTGACTTAAGAGGATAGATGCGGTGGAAATTCAAAATATATTTTGTCTACAATTTTTTAAGGAAAGAGTAGAAACACCTTTATTTTTACTGCTAAAACATATTGAAAAATATATCAAAAATATTTCGGTATATAAAAAATACATTTGTATACCAAAAAATAAAAAAAATAAAATAAAAACTTTTCTAATACACAAAATTCATATAAAATGTAAGGGTGGGTGTATAAGTATGAAGTACAAGGAAATTTTTATTTTTTTTAAAGTCGTTAATTTGTTCGGCCCATTGGGCATTGGAGTAACGAGTTTTCATTTGGGCCATAAAGTTTTGTTTTCACGGTGAAGTACACCCCCACCCCCTAGCAGTGGTGGGAAGGAAAACAACTGTAATTTGGATGTTTTATCAAACAAGGAGTAGTAGTTTAGAATTTCCAGAAAATACTCTATCCCTAGTTATTAGTTTTATTTTACTTTTTTTTATCCTTTAATATAAAATCATTTTCAAATTTTATGTGCATTACTGATTTATTTATAAAAGTGTTTCTATTTTATTTGTTTTTTAATAGATAAAATAATATAATTATATTAGAAATTTACACACAACTATGAAGTTTTGAATTCGTACTCAAGACATATATATTCAACATAACAATATCAACATTTGTCAATTGAATTAAAATTTAAGAACGTTCTTATTTAATTTATAAGTAGAAATAAATATGTAAAAATACTTTTTAGAAAAATTTATTATCAAAATTATATTTCTTAATATTTGTAAATTTAAGTGACGAATGAGATAATATATATTTACTGCATGTTTAGGTTTGATTGTGATTGAAAAAATCATAATATAGATCTAAAGAATCTATGTTTGAAAAAAGAACACTCCACTAAATAAAATAACCAACATCACACTAATAAATAATTGTAATTTAATTTAATTTAATGTAAAAAAAATTTAATGTAATATAAAAAACAATTATATTTTCAAACTGCTTTTTCTACATGAAAGCAGATTTTGATTATATTTTAGAGTTTCAGATATAAATATTTTTTATTTATATATCATGAG
>JBBPBR010000004.1:78049215-78061293 GCA_037974775.1 Cicer pinnatifidum
CCAATAGATAGCTAGATACACTTAGGTCTTTTGTTCTCACTATATATTTATAATATATATTCAAAAAATTAGATAATAGAAGACTCTTTTTGCTTCTTTTTAAAAATGTGTTATGTAGGATGAAATCACAATATTCTTCTCAAAATTAAATAATGTGTATATAAAATGATTCTCATTAATCAAATATTAAAATATTTTATCCCGTATAAATAATTCAGATGATAAATTAAAAAAGAAAGTAAACGTTTGATTTCTGCTTTCTATTAATAAGTTAATCACTAGCTAGTATTAGGCTTTAAAAAATGTCAAAATGCTTTAAATAATTTATTAATAAAAATGAATTAGGATTATCCATGGTAATTATGATGAAGTTCTTACGCCATGTGAACTTGAGCATTACGGGATTTGTACTTTTCAAATGGTGCTTAATAGAAAACGTGAATAAGAATCTGCTTTGAGAATGGAGCATAAAAAAATCAAAGCATGAAAAAGTGGAAAGTAATTTGGATATGCTTGGGAAAAAAAGGGAGCACTTCAATTAATAATTTAATAACATTTTTGGCAACCAAACCAGCCAATAATCTTACTACAAAGTACATTATGTCTATAATTTTGCAACTCCTTTAAAATGTTTGACGTGTCAACACTTTATTAAAAGCAACTTACAAACAGCAAATAAAATCAATCATATCAATGACTAAAATGCAAAGCAAAATGAAAATGTCATGGCTTTAGTGATTATGTATCTTTATGCAACTACACATGTATTTGTTATATTGGAGTTGGTCATGGATGAATATACTCTCCAAAACATAATGTCTACTGGCCCTTCAATTTAATTTAATGCTCCAATGCCACAAAATGGCACACCTTAGCACTTCTTAGAACAATGTAGAAGACATAATTAATGTGAATTCAGAAGATAATGTTTTTGTAAAATGGATGGGTGTGGCATTGCCATGAGGATAATCAAATATATAATTTATAAAAAGGTTTTTGAACAATGAATAACATTCATCATGGTCATCAAATAAAACTGAATGATATATAAATTTAAATTGAAGAAAGTTGGTCAAATAATTATTTTATTTTACTGTGTTTATACTTTTTTATGGATTTAAAAAATTGTCATATTTAAAATATCCTCTCTAAAATGTTGACTTCATAATTTTTCCTTCAATTTTTTTTTTGTTGTTGTCAAAACCACAAATAATGAAACACAAACACTTATAGTGTTGTGTGTACGTATGGACCTTATTTCTAAATCGCAAATGGTATAATAATTATATTCTTTTGTAGTCTTAAAAATTTAAAAATATACATTAATTGATTTTTATTTAATGAATAAAGAATAAAAAAAATTAAAAAAAATCTAAAGTTCCGGAAAATGAAACACTTGAATAAATTTGCAATTACTTTTGAAACCCTCTAACCTTGGAATATAGCAGGAGTCTTTCTAAATATGAAAAGAAAATTGATTCCTAAACTTCCTTTTCTCTACTTATAACGACTTGGAATTCCACTTTATTTGTAAACCATATAACCAGATAAATTCTTCAATTTTTTTTTTGAATTAGTTAATTTTAAAAATGAGGATATTGAAATGCATGTTATATTCCAACAAAAGTAGTAGGACAAGTATTACTCCGTCGACATTGATGGATTGTTATTTGAAGAAATAAGTAATTGAAGTGGGGAACGTTTAGAAAGCATAGCACTATCTAACTAACGTTGAATTTTATAGCATGTGTGACATTTTGAATGATCAAAGCATTACGAATTCAATTGTCATATAACAAATGTAACAAGATTTTACATGGCTCTTAAATAAATAAATAAAAATATTTTACATGAACTAAATGTATTTTTTTTTTTGACAGAGACTAAAAATTAAATCTCTACATTTGCAAAGGTAAAAATGTTTATTAAGCCTTTAATTAATTATATTAAAACGAAGTGGAGTTCAATACGTTCAATTCTTATCTTGTGGGGATGAAAATTGTAGATTTTTTTTTTTTTTTTTAATTCAGTATAGATTGTAAATTGCAATTTAAACTTTTATAAAAAATTATATTTTATTTTTTAAACTAAAAATTATTATGCAGGGATATAATAAAAAAAGTTTGCACCAATATTTTAAGGTTTGGTGCCTTTTCAAAAGGAAAAGCTGATCACCTGTGAATTACTCATTGGAGCATTGATTCACTTAAATAATGATGAATTAAAGGATGTCAAGCAGAAGTGTGTCTTTATCATAAGTACCAGTTATTAACTTTAAACTTGATAAGAGATTTATGAAAAGATAATTAATTTTTTTTTTAATCTTATAGAAGAAAAAAACAAGGGTATACTAAAAAGAGTGATTAAAAATAATTTGAGATGTATTTTAAAGTGACATTATGCAATATAATAAAATTATTTTGTTTTTACTTGCTTTGGATTTTGGAGGCACATTGGAGAGTCACATGACATGAGGGTCCCAAAATCCACTAAATCCACCAATGGAATTCAGGCGTGTTTGGGTCCATCATCCCTATTCCTTTTGTGAGACCATTCTGCACCGCCCCAAACAAGGGTAGATCTTACTCCTAAAACTTCAACCCTTTTTTCATCCACATAGTCAAAATCGAATCGGACATTGAAGAAGTATAGACATGGACCTAATCGAGTGGAATTCAAATTGAATTGTTAATAGTTAGATTTTTTAATTTTATTTTTTAAAATGATATTTGGAGTATTAATAAAAAAAATGTTCATAACTTTAATATATTGTAAATTTTAATCAAACACTACTGATATGAATTTATGTTTCATGTAAATATTAAATAATTAAACGGTTGAGAAGAGAACCCTCTCATTAAATATGACAAAATAGTTCAATCTATCATTCTCCATTTAGCACCAAAAGTCCAACACATAATTTAATACTTATTACTAATTAATAATTTTTAATAATTGATTATTATCGATCTATAATTGATTAATTAAATAATTAATCGTACAATCTCTCATTTGGATGACAATAATCAATTATTAAAAAAATATGATTTCTATACTAGAATTTTATTTTATGCTCAAAACACTTGTCATTCAAGAGAAATAAGTTTTAACGCCGTAAAAAGTGAATCCGATAAAGAAAATAAATCATACATGTCAAATACTTACATTATACACAAGAATAATGATTTTAGAAGGACCAAAACATTTAAAAATACTATAATAAACTCTCATTAACCCAAAATATCAACAAACTTTAATCAAAACAATGAGTTACTTTTGCTCATAAGATTTTGATTAGTGGTTCTACCAATAAATTTTTAATCTTCATAAATGTCATAGAATATCTACGTAGGTCTAAGAATAATTTATTTATAAGTACCTTAACAACACAATATCATACTAAGTAGGGGTACTCACATCATACTTGGATGTTTATCACCTCATAAAATATAGAATGTTGATAATTAAAAGAGAAACACGATATAATTGCATGCTAGAGAATTATTACTCTGAAATGAAACGACCTACAAAAATTATAACTGAAAAATTGATGTATTTGATCTAAATTTTTAACTAGATACATCAACATTTCAACTACTATTTTTGTTTATTGTTCATTCTAGATAGAGTATTGTGCATTTTCCCACGACCTAAACATCTAATTACGATGCTTACTCAAATTATAATAATTTTTACATAAATCTCAATGTGATAGAATGAGACTTAAGTTCATTGTCTCATAGACTATGTCATATATCATAATTCACATTGCGTGCAATAATATACGATAATATAAGAATTATAATTTTTTTTAGTATTTATAATTTGTGTACACATGTACTCCTATTGATTTGACGTATATAAATAAAATTCATATTTTCATTAAGAGTCCACTAGTTTAAAACCATTCTCCAACAATATAATATATAACAGTGAGATACTAAATTTTTAATGTAAATCTATCGCAATAAGATATTATTATATTTATAAATAATTTTGTGTAAACAATCTCACTAATCTCACGTATATAAATAAAAGTGAGATTCTCAATAGAGCCCACGAGTTTAAGAATACTCTAATGATATACTATTTCACAACAGAATACTAAATTTTATAGTGAAAAATCATCCGTATAAATGGTTATATAATTTTATCACTAATAGAGTTTCACACACTTAATCATATATTTTGCACAAAATAGATTATAACATTCAATATTTGATTATACCAATATTATTTTAATATTTTAAGATATCTACTTTTTTTTTTGTTGACAAAAAAATGAAAAAGGAAAAAACGTTCTACATAATTATAAGATAAATAAATAACTTTTTTATATAAATATTTTTATTTTATTTAAAATAAATAATGGATACCATACAAATATAGATATATATGACACACGTATCATTTTTATCCAAAGAAACAAATAATAGATGACATACTATTTGTGTTAGCAGATAATTATATATATTTCTACCACTTCTAATTTTAACTTGACCAATTTGTATAAAATAAATTAAATTGACATATTACCAACTGCTTTAAAAGTGATTTGACTCACTAAATGTATGTAGTCAACTAATTAATTACACACACTAAATTATGTGTGGAAAGAAACCATGGACCTATAATCTTGCTCCGACAAAAATTGCTTGAATAAAACTTTACTACTACTTAATTATTCAAATATCAACCTACATCTCAACCTAAATTTAGAGCTATAGGTGCGGATCATTATCCATGTATACGATGGTGATTAGTGAATGTGTGTGCTTAATAAATGGAACAATAATAGAAAATAATATAATCACATCAAATATTTAAAATAATTAAGTGTAATTATGATGATTATAAATAAAATAATTTAAGTGTAGTTATGACATGGAGTTATACTTTTTAGGACCAAAGTAACTATTAATCTAAAATTTCCATCTTTAGTTCTTTAACAACTATTCTCTCTAGTCACTATTAATTATAAACAAAAATAACTACTTTCACATTATTAAAAAAATTAGTTAAGTGCAATCCATTTTATATATTTCATGTAAAAAATTAATCCAAATTTATTAAATTGTTCGTTTAAATGTCATACATTCAATTATTTATATTAAATGTTTTTTTATTAAAGTAAAAATATATTAAAAATATTAATATTAAATAAAATAAAAATAATTAAATTTTATTTATAATAGTAATAAGAGGAAGAGTATTTTAAAACACTTGTTAACATTCGTTTAACTTTTAGAAGTTAAATATATAACATACTTTATCAACTGTCGCCAAAAAAACAAAGAATCACGCTTGTGTTGTTTTTCACTAGTTTAAAACCCCACCTGTCTTTGTAGAATTCGTAGGTGATATGGATTGAGAATGATACGCATGATTGGAATCTATCATATGATTCATGAAAGACTAGGAATCACATCTTATAGGTCTCACATCCAAATGTGTTCCAGTGGCCATGGACAAATTAATGGACACCATTTTTTAACGACATATACAAAATTGCTTATACAAACATAAATTTTTTTTTTTTGTAATTCTATAAATTAGTTCTTTTTTTTATAGCAATTTTATCAGTTAGTGACAGAAAAAATAATGATAAATTTAATTTAAAATAAACTTATTGAAAATTATTAATTTATTTAGTTAAACTCGAGTTAAAAATAAAGTGGTTAATGTTTATATATTTTTCTTCAAAACAAATTTGATGTAGTTAATAAAAAAATCAACATAAATAAACATTACTTTTTATCATTTTTTTTATAAAGTACATTTTATCATTTCTAGTGAAATTGATATTCACAGACAAAATCATCAATTTTGATTCAAAGTAATCTAATATCTAGGTTTTTCCCAAAAATAAAATAAAATTTGAATTATTATTATTATTATTATTATTATTATTATTATTATTATTATTATTATTTATTATATAATGGGGATAACGCGGCATCGCATGACAAAGGATTGACAATGTCTGAGGGCCATGAATTGAACCTTTTGTCCTCAACAAGGCAAAGAAAAGACAAGAAATGCCAAATTAAAAGAGTGTGTGTGAAATGCAAATGATGAAAGTAGAAATATTTTCAATGTAGGACAAAACCGTAAGGTCCATAAAAGATGCTAGAGCTACATTCGCATTTTCAAAGACTATGTTAACAAGGATTATGAGACAGAAGAAAATTGTTTGTGCCTATGTGAGATAGAGATAATTCAAAGCTTGATTATCTCCACTTCCATAGGTCATTTTCTTTGAATGATTTTAAACAATGACAAAATCTTCCATTTTCTTTAGCTTCCTTAAAAATTGGATAATAATTTTATTTCATACGCGTTTTGAGGCTAGCTAGCTCCTTTACAAGTGGCATTGGCATTATCATCATGCATGCTATTATGCTTATGCTAGCTGTTATCATCATTCTTAATACAAAAGTTCATTGCAATAATCAATCAATATTCTATTAACAATTTTTAATGCTATTACCCTGCCGTCAGTGGCGGATCTTACATAAAATATTAAGGGGAGCCGGTGAGCGATAAGTATTAACTAAAATATTATAATTGAAATTCTGAAAAGTTATATATATCTTTTAGAGTTTTACACAATTCATACATAGTCAATAAGTTGAAAAAGTTAGCATTTCAATTCTTATAAATTTTACAATTTTTTGTTATACAATTTACACAAGTTTTTAGAATTTCACACAATTTAATCAAATAAAATATATCTATTTTACGATTTTCGTCTTTGTCGAAAATTTTCTTATTGGAAAATACATCAATTTTCTTATGTTTAAACATCGTGTCACTTCTAAAAAATACATAAATAAATTTACAATTAAAAAATAGTATCTCATTATATTATATATCAATTGTTAACATGTAAAAATTTGTTAATAAGTAGTAGTTGAGTTGTTAACTAAAAGTATTAGAATTTGTTTGTTCTAGTTTATCATTGGATATTAGATAATTGGCAATAGATAGAGATTGTTATATTAATTTTATTAATATAAATTTTAAGAGAGGGAGAACAAATTGAGTAGAAATAAGAGAGGTATATGCGTGGAGAGTGGAGATGTGAAATGTTGTTTTCAAAACATAAAGGTTAAAAGATATTTTAATAATTTATGACTATTATTTTCATAACCTATGTACAAAATTATAATTTTAAAAAATATAAGGGATGCCGTGTTTCTCAAACAAAAAAAATTGTAAAATATTTTAATAATTTATTATTATTTTTTATAATCTATATAAAAAAATAATTTTAAAAAATATAGGGGGTGCCGTGGCACCTGCCCGCTCCCAAGAAGATCCGCCACTGCCTGCCGTCACATGAAACAGGGGAAAAACTTCAATCATAAATTCTTATATTAGTTTCTAAATAACAAAAATATATTCAAATGTTTATTTTAATGAGTAGCAATTTAACTCTCTTATTCTAAAATTTACAATACTCACACATATTCATGTTGTATATCAACTATTTGCATTAGACGTCTAAAAAGAGTATATTTTAGAATTATTTTATATTTTATTAGATTTATCCATTTAAATACTTTTAATTTCTTTAAATCATTTCAAACGAAAAATTACTCTTGTTTGAAACTTTTGTAATTTTAAATTAATTTTCAATGTTTTAATTAATACTTAAATTTATTTGTATTTTACAATTTTTGTTGTTTTTATTTGAAATATTTATATTTTATTTTTTAGATATATTTAGAGATATTTTATTAAATATAGTTGAAGTTTGGTAAATATAGTTACAAATTGGTTATTATTATTTAAATAGTTTGTTAATTAAGTTATGATCACTATATAAAGTGCTCTATATCAATTTTAATCAACATTTATTCATTCATTCAATTTTAAAGTTCATCTTTCTCTCATTTTATTTTTCACTTTGTTAGGCTCTATATTGCTTTTCAACATGATATGAGAACTATAGAATCCATATTTGCTTAATATTGAAAAAAATTTGCTAACTAATGAATATATTTAAATCTCTTACTACTCAAACCAACCATATATTATTTGAGGTTATTTTTTATATTGGTTTTTAAACCACGATTTATGCTTTATTAAATCATCTTTTTGTTTAAATTTTCTTATAAAGATTTGTTTAACACCTGCAATGGATAAACTATGAATATAATGAAATAATATGACGTCTCTAATGCCAAAGTACATCAAAATTAAACTCATAAAAAAGATAAATTCCATTTAATTGATATAAATTAAAGAGAAAAAAAACAAGTATGGCATGAGTTGGATAAACAACAAATCGACACGTTCTATATACATACATTTTTTGCACTTTATCATAAGGTAAGAAGTTGGTGAAAGAAAAGTGGATAAACATTAAAAATACTCAAAAACAAAAGTTGGTGTTCTCTGAATCCTGATTCACTCTTTATTCTTTGCAACAACCTACAAGAACATTACAAGTAAGCTGTGACCAGGATTTTGAAAGAAAAATAATTTCAAATCAAAACAATCCATAGGCCCATGATTCTGAATCCATTATCACTTTTGGATACTGATTAAGAGGAGCATCTAACACTTGCTTTTTGTCACTATCATCATCATTGAGAAAAAAATCCCAACTTCTAATAAACTCATCATCCCATAATGCCATATTAATATTATTATTACTATTATTATTTTCAATACTAATATTATTATTATCAACATAATTATGTGACCACTCAAAATCATGGAGCAACAAATCTTCAAGGAAATTGGATGAATTTGAGTTTGAATTCGAATTCGAATTAGAAGAAGATGATATTGATGACGAAGTAGTGGTTGACGAAGATGAAGGAACACATGGAGCTAGAATTGCATTTTGTTTTATTATTGGATGTTCTTCTTTGTAGAGCTCATTCACTATTTCCATTGAGTCAAAAAGTGGTGTCATAATTTGTTGTTCTTCTTTGGCTTCATTGATGGTTGATGACTCAAATGAAGTTTCTTGCTTTAGTGGTTCCTTATTTTTTTCATTCTCATGTTCAACTAGGAAACATTGTTGTTGATGTTTTTCTTGTTCCATTGGTTGTTGTTGTGTTTGAGTTTGTTCAATTGCATTAGTGAGTAACTTGTGTGTAATAGGATCAATTCCCATTTTCTTGAGCTTTTTCTTTATGTGAGTATTCCAATGATTCTTAATCTCATTATCAGTTCTTCCTGGTAGATGAGAAGCAATTTTCGACCATCTACATAAAAAAAAAAACAGAAGTAACATCAATAATATATAAAGTAATAATAATAATAATAATTAAAAAGTTTCATCATATGGTCCAAAAGGAATAATGACTTCATGGCCACTATAAAAAGCTATATTTTACAAAATGTCATAGAACTTAGGAAATATTATACCATAAGACAAACATGGCCTTCATTACTAGTTCTATATTTACGATTCCCATTTGGAGTCAACTTTATAGAACAACAATCATGAATAATTCCTTTTCTTTTACTTTTTTTTTAAAACTACTAAGAAATAAGAAAATAAAAAATAAGACTTGGTCTACAATTTATATACGTCTTATAATTTTATAGAAGGTGTAATATATTACGGGACCATGTCTTCTTTTTGTGATGAATAAACAAAAAGCCACTTGAAGAGCGTGTATTGTAGAAATGATTAATTTTTATTTAATAATTTTATTTGACATGATTAAGATATCTTTATTTATTTACTCTTGTTTAAATAATTCTCTTATATTAACCTAGTCAAATATTTTTAAAGAGAATGGTGTCAGTTAGTTAATGGGTTAAATAAAGTTTTTCATTTAAAAATAAATAAAATGAGTTAAAAAAAAAATTCATAAGGAATTAATTACAAAGCATGCAGAACAGAGGAAACAGGGGAAAGAAAGTGAATGGATAGTGAATAAACCTGTTGCCAAGTTGAGCATGAAGGTCAATGACCATTTTCTCCTCATATTCTGATAAAAGTCCTCTCTTTAGGTCAGGCCTAAGGTAATTTGTCCATCTAAGCCTGCAACTTTTCCCACACCTTAACAATCCTGCAAGAATTCATAACAATATTTTCAGTTAAAAATGTAAATGAACTTGAAACTTTTTTCCAAAATAATAAAGTTAAAAAAACATTTGCTAGCTCAAATACTTCATGCTTCCTCATAATTAAATGAATGCTAAAAAAATTTCATTTTGTATGTTTAAAAAGGTTAAAAGAATATTTCAATCTTGAATGTTTACTTTCCTTACTTGTCTTTGAATTGGGACAAAATGAAATGAAAATGAACAAAGTAGGCAACTAAATTGTGAATAAATGCTAAAATGAAAATTTTGATGAATTATTTTTTTAATATTCTTGATTAGGATTTTCAAAATTTGTGAGTTTTCATAATATGAATGATTACAATGCAAGTGCAATATTAATTAAAAACATTGATTTGATTTGTCAAATTCCTATAGAAGCATGAAGCTAATATAAGGAACAATGAAATAATACCTGCTAACTTAGGGACAGCTCTCCAACAACATTGGCCATTAGTGAGGATGAAATTTATGAGCTTTTTATCTTCCTCTGCCGTCCATGGTCCTTTCTTCAACCCAACTTTGTCACAACAAGGTTGTCTTCCCATTTTTTTTTATTTTTTTTTTATCAAAATGCAAATGCCAACAAAGTCTTCTACTTTGGAAATGATCCCCTAAAACTAGAGGGTTTAAATTGATATTGAGATAGAGATAGAGAAAGGGAAAGATGAAGACTCGAGAGTTCAGAAGAATATGCAAATAACAAGTTAAGATAGAAGCATCACCACCTACTTATTTATATATAATATTTCAATCCCTCCTGGATCCTAAGTCCTTCAAGCCCACTACCGCATTTTTCCTTTTATTTATTTATTTTTATATTCTACTACTATATGTTATTTTATTTCATACAATTTGGTTTTATTTCTGAATTTAATTAACAAACCGAAAATATATGTCACTATTATAATATTTTCTAGTTTCTTTTTTCTTTTTATATAAATCTTATTCAATTGTCAAATGCTAAAATTGTTAAATTAAAAATTATGTTTTAGATTTGAATTTAAAATCTAACGGTATTTGTAAATTTTTTATGATATTTATTATTTCATCTACACTAACAAATAAATACTTTATAGTTTTTTTTTATTAATGTTAATGAAGAATTTTATGATAATCTACATTGTTAAGAATTCAATATTAGATAATATATTATATGAATACAAGTTTGTAAGTATGTATGTCTTTATTTAAGAGGCGATTGTATAAAAATTGTATTAAATTCAACCAAATTTCCAAAATAAGATTGGTGTATATTTAAAATTATTGAATCATTATTATTTGAATCAAAGTTACTCTCCAAGTATTTAATTTTAAAAATAAGAAACACATGTTAATAGTTTCATATATAGCAATATATAGTTTGACTATGAGTTAATAAGTGGATATTCACTTTACAAATTCATTTTATAAATGTTTAATTAAAATCAATCTAAATTCTAAGATACTAGTGTCTTTTAGAGAGGACACTTTCACACGTGTTATGTCTTTGTCGAAAACGCCACTTTATCAAATTACCTTGCTTGGGTTTGAAGCGTGAGATACTCCACTAACTCAAACCTCTCCTAAATAGTAAATAAAATATATAAATTAATAAACGTAATTGTAATGGAAGCACTGTACGTCGTTCACAAGTTTTATTATCTTCTTATTTTTGTTGACATTTTCATTTATTTTAGCAAGATTTTGAAGCAGACATCTATATATGCAATTTTAGCCACTCTATAGATATTAGCGTTCATATTATACCTAGAGTGGTCAATAAAGTCTTAAACTTTAAAGTTTCTTTAATTTTATTTTTATTAAATCTATAATATTAAATTATTATTAAAATAATTTTTTTAAAGCTTGATTTATTATTTTATTATTTTCTTGGGTTTTTAAGAGAAGGAGTTTATAGACTCAATATTTTGTTAAATTTGAGATTTTTTTTTAATCTTTTTTTTAAAATTTATTATTTTTGGAAAAAAAAATTTATTCTCATAAAATTTTAAATCATTTTTT
>JBBPBR010000004.1:78066007-78076816 GCA_037974775.1 Cicer pinnatifidum
TTTGAATTACAATTTAGCTGTATATATAGATCGATTGATAAAATTTTACGATTAAAAGTTTTCTTTTCATTTCTCATATATTTCTGCAAATAAAAACTCAAAAATCCTATACGTTTAGTTTGAGATAAGATTTTATCCAGTATCAAAAATCACCAAAGAATTTTCATTCAATCTAAAATAAGTATACATATAAAAAGAAAAATTAGTCTACAAATTATTTATTTTATTTAGGTATAACACTTAAGTATTTTTTTTTAATAGTTTATTTTTTAAAGCATTTACAAAGTTATTATTTATTTTTTTCTCTTGTTTAAAGTGTCAGAGATGTTTTTAGAGGACTTTTTAAAATGTTCGGAGGTAAGATGAGAAATTCTCTATAATTTAATGCAAATAAAAATAGCAATGACTTGGACTTTCGGCCCTCTTTGTGCCAGGTAAAAAAAAGGGAAAAAAATGAAATAGCAATGACTTGTGTACCAAACAAAAGCAATGATTTTGTAAAAAAGAAAATAGAAATGACAATCATATTTATTATTAACTCCGTTCTTTATTACATAAACTAATTACTTTTTTCACATATACTAAAAAAATTAAATAGTGAATTTAATGTGTAAATATTTTAAAAATATCTTTATATTTGAATGTATTTAATTTGAATTTTTATATTTCAATTAGAAGTATTAATAATATGTATGTTTGAAAAATAATAATAAATATATGTAAAAATTTAAAAGAGTATGTTTACTTATGAACTATTTTTATCCAAGGGTATTTTATTTTATTTTATAATAAGTAAAAATATTATTAAAGGGTTATAAGGGGTTTTCCAACCTTTATAATAAGCTACAAATGAGCACCATAGTAGGAGAAATATGTCCACCTTGAAGAGTGCAGAACTCCCACTGAATCATGTGTTCGAAAATGGAACTAAAACCAAATGGCAAACCCTTACAAATATACTTTAATTTGGTAGAATTTGACCCCTACTCCTAAAACATATAGTGACACATAAAACACCAACACTATTTTCCAAAGGTACTTTACTAGTTATTAGAGATAGAGATAATAAATTTATTTTTAAGTACAAACGTCTATAATGTTAACTTGAATATCACATTATGGTCAATTCAAACCTAGGGTCTTGTATGCGATTTTTTTACTATTTCATTCACACACAAGAAATAGTAATTTTATTCAATGGTTAAATCCAAAAATTATATAGATAAAGTTTCTATTTAAAAAAATATTTGATGAGTAAAGCTTTTTATTTATTGAGTGATCTAATATGCATTTAGGAATTAGTGGACAACTAGTCTACAATTAGGTAGATTCGGAAGGAAGAAGAGGCTCTTGCAAAGTTGCAATGGCTTAGAGGAGAGCTAGGATGAGTTTGGGAGTAAATCATTGCTCTAGTAAAAAATTCATATATATGTTAGCGTCAAGTATAGTACGTTTGGTGTAGTCTGTTCATTAGTCACACCTAATTGTTCTATGTTATAGACTAAATATTGAATTTGGAATCCATATTAATTTAGTTAATATGCTGGTAGAAAAAATGTTTTTTTAATGATGATTTTCAACTGTTGAATTTATAATAGCTGAACTTGTTTGTCTATTTTTAAAACTTCAACAATGAATGATGTAAATTTTCATAAAACAGTAGTGAATTAAACTTTTAAACAAATTTTCAGGCTTTGTCAGAATTTGAAAAAGATTATTTCATGTCTTAAATTTAACTTTTGTAAAATCTTATTTGGTCTAATCTATTTTCTTCATAAACCGTAATATTTGTTCGGAGTTTATCAAAAGTAATTTAAATATGATTGAATTGAAACATTTTAATGAGTTAAGTGAAAATGTTCGGAATTCATACTCGGCTAACTAATCTCTCATACATTGACATTTTTCATTAAAAAAAAAATGGTGGCAGCCAAAAGTTGAATAAAAGGAAAATTCGCTTGTAGACCGGATATACCCAAAAGTTCTTGGGAGCACATACTAAAGATAATGGTCAAATATTATAGAACTTTTAAAAAACAAAGAATGATACAATATATTATTTTTTTGCAACACAACTTTGTTGAGTGGAAAGAGGTGATGAAAACAGAATATTTGGTTCTCTTTTATTCCTCTTTTCCTTTTGCCTTTTGTATGAATGAGTGTCCCATCGTGCATATCCTTTTCTAATGTCATCTTTATCAAAAACCTCTTTAGTCTTTTGAATGTAACTTTATAATAAAAGAGAGAGGGGAAAGAAAAGATAAAACATTGAGAAGATAAAAAGGAAATTAAGCATAAGAGATTCCAAAAGCAAATTGCAATGGAGAAGAAAGCTGAGATGTAACTGATCAGTGGCTAAATGCCATATGCCTTTGACAAACTTAAATCAATTTATTTACCTGCATTAGAAAAAATTAAAACAATAAAATTATAAAAAAAAAAAATAAAATAAGAAGTGGTCAATTAATGGGCATTCCCATGGTATTTTGCTCAAACAACTACTTAATTAATTTTTTGCTTAAAAATATAAAGATTGAGGAGGGGTAAAATAAGAGAAAAATATGTGGTATGTGGTATTAGTATTTAGTATTTACCATGTCCCTCACAAATCCTTCTCAAGAAAGCTAGGAAAATAATAAGTATAGCCACGCCTGCTAATAATCCAATAATTATGGCAAATGTTTTCTGACCATCATTCTCCGATTTACCTGCAACACACCACTCACCATAAGACTCAAATATTAAATTATCTAACAAAATATTCTTTTAATTTTCTAATCCGTGCACAACAAACTGTTTTGAAAAATAATTTGACCATTCATACATTTAAAATCCCAAATTACCAAACACTTAAAGATTTCATGATTGAAAACAATAATTAATATCAAGATTAGGGGCTTACCATGGGGCTTGTAGTAAGCATGGGCCCCACCACCACCACCAGTAGAGTACCTCGCGTAACACTTCGCCAAAAACATATCTCCGTAATCCGCGGCAGGACAATCAATCCTCAACCGTCGGATCGCATCCGAAACACAATCCTGACACTCCACGAAACTCAAATCTCCACTACACTGTACCATTCCCTTCAACTGACCCGACCCACCAACCCTAAAATACCCACCCGAACCCACTAACCCGGATAACACCGCATCTCTCGTACCCGGATCGTAACCAATAGAGGGCCCACATTTCTTCAATATTACCGTTTTGTCCTCCACGCCCAAAAACTTAGCATTGTCATATTTTACGTAACATCCCTCTAACTGAACTGCTCCGCCGCAAGCCGCCGGACATATGTCACCGGCGCGTGAGACGGCTTTATTGACGCAGGAGGCGCAGTCCGGCATGGAGAGATCGCCGCGGCATTGGTAGAGACCGTAAACGACGTCGTTTGGATTTGAGGCTATGATGGTGAAGTTGTTGTAGGATGAGTAGGTTGCTGAGTTGACTAGTGAGGTGAGGAGCGAGTTGAGGTTGAACTCGTAGGGTGAGGTTGCGGTGTACCTTTCTTGTGTGCACCCTCCGTAGAGGAATGTGTCCCTCGACAAGGATAGAGAATGGATAATTAAAATGTTGAAGAAGAATAACAAGAGGATCGTTTTTGTTTTGACCATTTCTTCACTTTTGTCGAAGAAATTAAGAGAGAGAGAGAGAGAGAATTAGCAAGATAGATTTAGTAGTTTTGAATATATATATATATATATATCGTACGTAGAAGAGATCGTTGATATATAGTACCAACATTTTGAATGAACACACATGCATGCATATTGTTAATTCATACTACTATCGATTAATTCTCTATTTTTTTATTCATAGTAGTAACATCAGTGAAATTCACATGTATTTTATTTAATAAGGGAATTAATAACTAAAAAAATGTTTAATTATTTTCCGAACATCACACTTATTTATATCTGAATACATATGGTAGTTAAATTTTTACTCATAAATAGGCCCTTAGCTATAATCTTTGGTAACTAAAGCCATGGTATATGTAATAGAATTAATGTTTGTTACATATATAAGATTCAAGTCAATGACCATGTCATATTCTTTGTGGTGTTCCTAAAACAAATTAAAATTGAAAATTACTAATGTGGCCATGTGCGGTCCATTACAAACCTTTTCTCCCTCTAATATTATTTTCAAAGGCATTCTTTTTAATAGTTCCTTAATCCAAAGTATATTTTCTTTTAATACTTTGCTTTAGTTTTTCTTTTTTTACAAAAAGAAATCAGAAAACCACTTGTACAACTTTAAGTGTAACTTTAATCATTGTACTCATTACTGTAACAATCACCATAGTCTATAAGTTTAGTTGAATATATATACTAGTATGAATAATATTTCTTTTGAAAAATACTAGTATGAATTATGATAGCGGAAAAGAAGGGTTTTTGCTTACCATGAAGAAAAGTAAGGGAAAACATATGCAAGTTTGTAGGACATAATTAACATGCATGACTCGTTAGAAAAAGTTGTGGGAGAAAACAGGAAGAGCAAAAATAGACGAAGTCGGTTCACTATTACCAAGGTATGCACCAAAATCAATTTCTAAAATCTAACACATTTCAAAATAATATTAATTATATCTCTTTCATCCAAGTGGCAAGAAATTCATATACTTTTAGCAAATACTTATGAGTTGATCAAATATTCTTAACTTCTGCATGAAGAAAGTCTACTTTAAAATAAAGAATTCACATTATGGGTACTATAGATTTTTCGATAGGTATTTTATTTTGGATACACAATTAAATGTTTCTACTTTATTCTCAAACTCATTTAGATATACCAACTCAATCATTTGAACTACAACAAAAATTAGTCAATGCTAAATTGAGAGTCATAGAAATATTCTTCAACCGTGGCCAGTGGCCGAGTTTAAAAAAAATTATGCAATAGTCAAAATAAATTATAGAAATGAAATCGAAATTGATCCGGTAATTATTATATATGTTGGTTTTTAGAAAGAAAAATAGGATTCAAAATCTTTATTTTACATCTTGAGACTTTAATTTATATGTTGTTCAAAAATTTAAATATATTACATTCAAGTGCTAAATTTATGATACTGAAATGACAATATCAATTACAAGAAAGAGATGTTTGAATTGTGATTTTTCTTTTTTAAAATTAATTTCTATTTTTAGTTAATTCAAGACCAATCTTAGTTTTAAACACAAGAAAAGTAGAACGTTATTGGTTAGTGAAATCAAAGTAAAATTTCTCTATGTGATATATGCTTAGTGAGTAAGAAATAAATAGGAATAAGGGGAAGAAAATCACATAATAATATATCATGGTTCACCCATAGTGGACTACATCAAATCCTCACAACTTGTGAGCTTTTTCACTAAAGTGCTTAAACAAGAATGTTCGAGACTAATCTTGATCAGTTACAATATTTCACTTTTCGACCTTGAAAGGGTTTCCAAGAATTACCTTTCAATCTAAAAAGGGTTTTTACAAGTCACCTTCTAAAAAACGATTTTTACAATTCACTCAAACTATCTTCAACACTATAGTATGGACTTTCAAATGAAATTATTTAAAAAGGATTGAGGGATCATAATACACTCAATACTTGTTTGAGTTTTGATTCTCAACAATACGACTCAGCAAATAGATCCTTAAATCTAGTGAAATAGAACTTGAGTTTTTGCTTAGTTGAAGAGCTATTAGATTTCTCAAGAATGATTGTTTAAGTGATTGATTGTTTGCACTTTAAACTGTTGCTATTTCCTTGACCTTGAGGTTCCTTTTATAGGCTTCATGAAGGCTGATAAAAGCTCATATAGCCGTTAGCAGTCCAATTGTTATTTTAATAGACAAGCGTTGTTTGAAAAACAAGAATGTTCTTGCTTTATAACCATAACAATATTTGTTTCTATTTTGAGTAAGTGCAATACTAAGAACATTTGACAAATATTTATGCTTCTTCTACTTTGTACGCAAAATGCCCAGAGGTGCATATGCGGTGTCTTGTCCTTTTTATCCTGGTTGTACTTGTTGTTTAAATCATCAATCTAGAGATTGATCTTGCTTGTTTGTTCTTGATGTTTTGCTTTTTCCTTTAGTAATATTTTGGAATAGATCTGTCTGAAATTATATTGTGTACATGAGTCTGGTACTTTCGTAATGAATAATGTTATATTCGTAGACCATAATGATCTTGTTTAAGGAGAGTATAGCTCCTTCGCAAACCAAAATATTATTGGTTTGATAAAACTGAAGGCTGTGAAAAGGTAGAACGATCTTTGTTTTTCCATACTTTTATTTTTAATGAACTAGAATAACTTCGATTTTCAAAATGATTTTGTTTTATCCAAAATGATATTGTGTTGTTATGTTTAATATCTATCTTCAATTAATACATTTAAAAACACATTTTTAAATAGCAACACACTTTAAGAATTATAATTATAAAATTAATTAATTTTATTTAATTATCACCAAAACATTTATATAGAATTTTGTCCGACAAATATAAATTTGTTCAAAATATTAGTTGGTAACGACAACAAAAGTGTAAAATTTTCATATATATTGTGTACAAAAGTGTAAAAAGAGAAAGAGAGGTGGACCGCACCCGACCCACACTAAGATCCACCAAGTCATTGTGGCAAGGTAAAACATATATTGTCTTTGAAAAAATTTAGTTACTTATTAACAACCAATTAAAATAAAAAAGTTTGGTAAGTTATTTACAACAAATTAAAATCAATCATGTATACTATAACTAACTATTGTCAAACCAAAAATTCTAAAAAAAATTAATCACAAGATATGTGACCGATTTCAATTGATCGTAGATAAATACCCATATTGCAAATGCAACCTATCATTTACCTTGTGACAACGCTATATTTGACATGTATGGCATGCATGTAATTCAACGCCTCTGAAAAAGTACAAAATCGGACACAACAACACATAAAATAAAATATTTAGATTATTACATTTACTACATTACAACATCTGAATCGTTTGATCAAGATCAAATATTTAAAATTTTAAGATTGAATTTTTATCATATTTAAATTTAAAATATAAATTTTAAATTTGAATCGTGCAATTTTGATTAAACGAGATGTATTTGATTACACTGCAGTTAAAGGTTGTTGATTGTTGTCAATATGGACTCGTAACAAAGACATTAATTTGATAAATTTTATGATTTTGGTCCTAAACACAGAATGATTCAATATTTTTGTGTTGCTCTTTCATAACTTTTAATTTTTTTTAATTCACGGTTATTATTATAACAAAATACATGTAGAAATTGTAAATGTTGTAAAACAAATTGATTAAATTTTTGCGTCTTAAATATAAGATAAAGTGAGTCAATAAAAATAAACGTACTTGATCAAATTTTTTTAATTAAATATATTAATTTTTGTTGGTCTATCTTAATTTCTCTTATATTCAATATGAGATGGAGTAATCAAATAAATATGTAAATTTTCAAAATTAAAATTAATTTCACTTAAAACATGAAGAAAAAAAAAAGACTTGGACCATAGAAGCTCCTTTATACTTTTCCTATTAGTTACTTTAGCCTATATACTTTTGTACAAAAAAAAAAGAAAAAAACGTTAGCCTGCTAGGACATTATTAATTTAATATAAGGATTAATTGTAAAGTAAAGCTTGCACACTCACAAAGGAAAAGGCTTTCAACACTTTTCTGTATTACTCAACAATTACCTTTTTCTTTCGAGTGAAGACACAATACAACTGTGACATCGCACTACACACCAACCAATATACCATAAAGATCTTTAATCTCATATCCTTGGTTAAATTACGTACCACACCCCATTCTCGTTGCATCAGCTAAATAGTCTTTGTATACCAAATAGAATTTAACATCGACTTGGCTATGAATTGCATGAGCTATACATTTGTTTTTTCATTGAGAAAAGTAGTGGGCCTTAAATAATGGTTTTTGATCAGAAAACTATAGGAAAGTCTTCACGAGAATATTAAAAGCTTTTAGTTGAGGTAAAATCACAAAGGATTTTTACCCCTGCAATTGCCACCTTTTCCATTGTAATTCCCATACAAATGGTCCCTCCATGAGGTATCCTTTAACTGTCCATTGCAATTAATATTGAAGCGCCAAATAGGTCCCCAACTATTAATTAGTGCAAGTGTAACATTTTAGTTAGGTAAAATATGACTTTTTTAATCAACAATGATGATTAACTATTTCCAAAGTTATAGAAATTTAATAAAATATTTAGTTTCATTTAAGCCGAGGTCACATTTATTTTTTGAATTTAGATTAGATGCAGCTAAGTGTCCTTGCAATCAGGTTCAAGTGTTAGTGTAGTTAGGTTTACTTAGCACCTCATAATTGTCTGATCTTGATAAATGATTTAAATTTTTTTTTTTATTTAGACGGATCGAAATTTAAAGTCATTTGATTTTTAATTTTGTTAAATATAAAGTTTCGAAATATAAAATTTGAACTTTTTAATCTTGATCAAACAGTTTGGCACTTATGCGATCATTGACTTTGCCAGCATCGAAGTTTGATCCTAAAGTTGTTGCATCGAGACTTTAATTATCACAGGAAAATAAAAATTTAGTTACAATATTGAGTGTTAATAGAGCAAAGATGAAAATACATACCAAAATCACCAAGTCACGAAGAGGTAAAACTTTTGAAAATATCGCAAGATGCCAAAACCCTAATCAATGCAGAGTTGCGAGAAAAATGAGGAAATCATAAGAAAACTGTAATCGTTACAGAAACCCTAATCGATGTTTTTCCCCTTTTTCATTCAGGTCGAGCGACAAGAGGGTTCCTGAGAGAGAGAGAGAGAAGAGAGGGTTACACTAAGATTGTTTTGCGGGAGAATGATAGAGTTTGTGCAAGGAGGATAACACGAAGATTGTTTTGTGTGAGAGCAATAGGTTTGCTGAGAGTTGCGCAAGGAGGATTTAGGTTGAATATTGATTTTGGTGGACAAATCTAAAGCGTGTGGTGATGAAGTATTTTAGAATTGTTTTTTTTATTCAAATTTTTTTGGCTAAGAGAACGTTTCTAATAAAAACAAAACAAGAACAGTTATTTAATATTGCGTAAACATCTTCGTAACGAATGAGAACGGTTTTGAATTGTTGTTGTAGAAATTATAAAATTTATTATTCAACTACAACGAAATATAATAACCGTTCTCTATTTGACTCTACGAGAACGGTTTTTTTTACCATTAAAAATAAAGCGTTGCAGTAGGACCAAAATATGGTAGTGAATGTTTTTAAAAATGAGTAAACCACAGTTTTAGTCCCTAAAAATGTAGGACATTATTATTTTAGACTTTAACTCAACAGAAAACTCAAATAGTCTTTAAATCATCAAAATATATGTCGATTTAGCCTATAAAATTATAACGTCTATGAAATATGTTGACAGTAAATCATATTTTTCATCAAAATTTTATGATAATAAATTGTATGTTTTAAGGATTATTTTAAAGATTTGAATATTAATTTAGATTTTTTTTATTAAGTTAGATAACAAAATAACAATCTTCTATACTTTTAGAACTTAAAAGAGTGGTTTACCCTTTTTAAAATAGTTAGAGCATAATTATAAGTATTGGTTATTAAAAATATCTAATGTTGACTTAATGATTAAGGTAAAAGTGTTAAAAAGTAGAATAAAAAGAGAAAGTGAAATTCATTCATCTCCATCAAAATACTAACGATATAAACCATATTAAAGATTAAAATTGGTTGTTGCTAAAAAAATATTTAAAAAACAGTTATGCCCTTGAATTAATGATGCGCAAATTAATGTATATGATTGAAATATTCGGCAAATTCTTTATTGAAGATGAAACTGAATCGTTGTAGGCCATATCATATCAAGAACAAAAAAATAGTCTTCCAAATTCCAATCACATATTCGTGGATACTCTGTTTTTGTTTTCATTATATTATAAATGAAATTGCCAATTTTTTTTAATCCAAATAAAATGATAAAAAAATCTATATAACTGCAACATTCTAAATTCAAATCTACAATATATATTTAGTATAATAATATCGATATTTGTCAATTGAATTAAACTTTATAAATAAAATGGATGATTTTTTTATAATATTATTTGAATTTATTTATTGTTGTAATCAAACACAATTTATGAGTTTTAAAGTTTTATTATAATTATGTATTGTTATTGAACAATTTAACTTTTTAAAATAAAATAAATCTCAATTCATTTCTTTTATTGATTTACCCATATTTTAATTTTTTTTATAGGTATTATATTTTATACTCGTAAGAATATTCAATAGCAGTATTGTACCCGTATTATTTATTATAGACTTATGCATTCTACTCTATTTAATATAAAGAATAAATTGTCCTAAGTTTATAGCCGAGATCAAAGCAACCAATCAAGTAGTTATTTTGAATTATCTAAACACCTAAATTCCGTTTTATAAAGATCAGTTATAGATCCAATAACTTTGATTAAATTAGTGAGATTGGATGGATTGGATGGATGTATTCACAATGGACTTTGGTTTTACTCTCTTATGGTGTATTTGGTCGTGAGAGAGTGAAAAAAGAGAAAAAAGATACAAGAGAATATAAAACGAGGAGAAATAAGTCAAAATAAAAATAGGTTTGATTGTGAGAGAGTGAAAAAAGAGAAAAAAAAAATACAAGAGAATATAAAACTGAGAGAGTGAAAAAAGAGAAAAAAGATACAAGAGAATATAAAATGAGAGAAATAAGTGAAAATTAAAGTAGATTTGATAGATTAATTGGTATAAAAAAAAT
>JBBPBR010000004.1:78096870-78112184 GCA_037974775.1 Cicer pinnatifidum
TTTAATGTAATATTATTTATTTTAATTTTAAATTAATATTATTTGCATCACTTTTACGTTATTTTATTTTTCTATTTATTCATGATAGTTGTTAATAGTAAATAATAAATTAAAATTATGGTACAAGATTACTATACCTATTTATTTATTTAATCATTTGGAACACAGGAAATACTAAATGTATCATTACTATTAATTTTTTTAGCAATTCTAATTTTAGTCACTGACTTTTTTATAATTAAAGAGAATATTATTCCATCTATTATGAAAAATAGTCTGTATATATTTTTTTATTAAAAAATAGTATTCATTCATTTAAATTATTACAAATTACATCAATTAAAAATAATACAATTCAAAATCATTAAAATAAAAATATATGTACAAATAATTTTATAACATTCAAAAATCAAAATGTCTATAAAATTTACAAATATAATAAAATTAAACTTTAAAATATTAATGTTTTCGATAATGTAAATTAACATTGAATTGTCAATGACACGCCAAACTCTAAATTGTTATAGCATCCCATGTGCAAGCTTTGATTTCATGCCTCACACCAAGGTTGCAGCATATGCTTGCTCATTTGCTGATGAAGTTTTTTTAATCTATTTCTATTTGACATAAATATTATAATTGAAGATATTATCCATTTATTTTATCTTTTCCTTAATAAATTTTTTAGGCTTTTGGCCCACATTCTTCCCAACTTTTAATACCTTTTTCCTAACAATTAAGAATGCTTAAAACATATTCTTCTTAATACATTTTTAAAAACTAACAATTTATAATTTCAATGGTTTAGACTATAGAATATCGTTAACTCGCTTTAATTTTTTTCCACGAAGAAAAAACTAATAATTTATATAGTGCGATCATCATCTTGCGAAATTTTTATAATAGGACAACCAACCAATCAAAAAAAGAAAAGACACAATATAAAATAATATATAATGTTTTTGTGAAAATTCATGATAAATTCCTTCGTGATAAACTAACAATTCCATATATATATATAGACACACACGAGACAATCTCTTATGGAAAATAACTAATTATACACATGTAATTTCCAAAGTGGAAATCATTTCTTAAAAATAAGTGGAAAATCATTTATACTATTACTACAATATATAAATAAGATACGAATTTTTGTTCAATGGAAGTTACACGTATCATATACTTAGTAAGAAGAGGGCTGTGAAATTAATTTCTGTATTTATTTAATTTTTTCTTTCCACCTCAAACATACAGTATTATTTTATTTTATACGTAAATAAAATAGTGAAAAAAAAAAACTATATACAAACAAAAAATATACTATTCAATCTAAAAATATTAACACAAATAGTATATATATTCTTAGCATAGTTTATTTTAGGTTTTGTGTAAACTCTTGAAATTTTATTATTCTTTGTAACAAATAATTGAGAAGTGTGAGTATTTACTTATAAGATTTTTTTAATCTCAACTTAAGTTACGTAAGACATTTTTGTTTACTGAAACAAATTGAAAAGTGAATAACAGGTTGAAGTCATTTTTGTATCATCTATAACTCTATCTATAAAGAAAGCGAAAGGGCAATCCATGGGGACCACACGAATACTGTTTAGAGGCTAACTAAACATTTGAAATACTTAGGTAGAGTCAATGTCCTGCCCCAACATTTAAATATTATTTGGGTGATAATTCATTCATGACCATTTTAAAATATACTAGAAGACCTAATTTTCTTTCATTTTTATATTCAACAATTTGTTTGAACCTTACATTTTAGGTGCACAAACTGCAATCAATTTAGTAGATATATACAAAGTGTAACTTAGTTTTCAACTTTACTCGTTTAATGAATATATATTGTTAATATAATTTAGTTTTACACTAATATTTAATAAAAATTATTTATTTTCAATATCATATTATATATTATTAAAGTGATGTGAAATTGGTTGATTTAAATATATAATTCATATAACTTCTATATGAAAATTAAATTAAATTTTTCACTATCATGTGCATAGTTTTGTCCACAAATAAATGGTTGGGAGGGCTCAGTTGTTACATTTATGGGAATTGAATTTGCTCTCCATGACATCGACCACTATTAAGACTTAAGCACAACGGCATTTGAGGATTTTATTTGGTAGATTTAATAATCTTGTAAAGAAATCAAAAATAATATGATCATTTTGCTTTATTTTTGCATAGGTGCTTAGGATTTGTTGGAGGTCTTTTCCAATTTTTATCGTCTCATTAGTTGGTGCTTGCTTGTCTAACGTCTCCTTCTATCCATAGAAATTATTTTCATGAATAAAAAAATATCCTTAGTTAAAAATTTTATGTATTAAAAATTATTAACCACTTAAATTTAATTATTTAATTAAAAATCAATCATTTTGTTTTGATTTTATGTTAACTATATTTTTCTCAATAATACTTCTAACTACACTTTTTATAAATCACTCATCAATGTAAAAAGAAAATCAAATGTTCATAAAACACTTACATAATACTTACATATATACTAGTTTTTTCTTAAATATAAAAACTTCTTGAATTTTTGTTGTTGTTGTTCTATCTTTCCATTAAGATTTATTTCAAATTTTCAATTGTATTAATTATTTATTTGCTAGTTAATCCCTAATCAAAGTTGACTTAAGGGTAAGGCTACAAAGACAATTATTTTAGTCCTCCAAAAAAATTAAACTTTTTACTTGATAAAAAAAAAACCTTCAAAATTTTAATTTTATTTAATTAAAATATCTCATTTTAATATATTTTGAATTAAAATCTTATCTAAAATTAATATTGTCTCAATAAATATTAAACTAAGTAACTATATTATTAATTGAAAAAGAAGTAATAATTGATTTTACATTTTAAATTGAAAAAAATAAATACAAATTTAGTAATTTTACACAGACTACTATTTTATACTGACTATATAAAGCATCATATTAAAATTCTCCTTAGCCTCTCTATATGTGTTGGTTGGTTTGTCCCTTAATTATATTTCATCTTTTTTTTAATAAATATTATAATAGAAACATAAACTAATTTTTTTCTTTAAAGATAAACTATAAAACAATTCAAATTGACTATAAATTTAACCCTACGATCAACTTTTTAATTATGTAATTTAGTCACTAGAATCTTTTACATATAGAAATAGAGGTTGTAGTTATCAAGTAACTTCATACATCCGATTGTGATATGAGTTGAATATTTATCTACCTACTTTGGCACTTCTAATTATTCATCAAAATAAAATAAAGACTTTAATTTCTTTAATTTGTGTAGTTAACTTTATGATTCATGGGTAGGGTGAGAATAAGACAAGTCATGTCAGACTTTAAAAGAACTGAGTCTGACCTACGAATTACTTTTTAGATTTATGGTTTATCATAGACTTTTTTTTTTGTCTGACCTTTTTAAAATATTTTTTTTGTCTGAGTCTGACCTACGAATTACTTTCCACATATCAATATCAACGTATATATCTATATATATTAAACAAAAAATATTTTTTTCTAACAAAATCATTTTTAAAAAATCTAAAACAAACATCTTTTAAACCCTAAAAAATAATTTTTGCTTTCAAATAATATATTTTTTTCCTGAAACAAACGCACCTATTATTATCTCTTAAACAAATATAGAACAATTACTGAGTGATTGACTAATTATTATAATTTAAAATAGAAAATAATATTAATAAATAATAAAGTATATATAGGTCAGTCTATCAGGTCTAATAGGCTTTTTTATAAGTCTGAGTCTGACTTATTTAAATAAATAGACTTTAAAAACCACATGAGTCTAGCCTTTTTATTAAATATGGCAGATCATACCATAAGTAGGTCAGACCATAGACCCCTGACGAACGACCTAGTCTATTTTCATCCCTATTTGAGGGATAAAATCACTAAAGCAATTGTTTTAGATTTTCATAAAAATAAAATTTTTACTTAGTCAGAAAACTCTTAAAAAAATTATTTAATAAAAATACTACAGATTTTAATATTTTTAAAATGAAAACATATAAATCTTTTTTAAAATTAATATTATTTTAATAATATTAAATTAGTTAAAAATATTACATAATATTAATTATATTAATTTAATAATATCAAATTAAAATTAAAAAATTCACTTTAAATTTCATAATAAAATTCGATTTAGACATCCATTGGACGGATCCGATTAACTTTATATTGAGACTTAAAAAGACAAGGTAG
Source organism: Cicer pinnatifidum (assembly GCA_037974775.1). NCBI lineage: Eukaryota > Viridiplantae > Streptophyta > Magnoliopsida > Fabales > Fabaceae > Cicer > Cicer pinnatifidum. Next base: position 78,101,112 of record JBBPBR010000004.1, read on the forward strand.
GACTGTAACAATAACAATGACATTATGATATGGGACCATGGAAGGATGCAACATGCAAGACACGTCATTCCGCATGGGAATTTTAATTCGGTCCATTCAGCATTGAGCTTGCATTTAATTTTCATTTTGGTAGTTGGTGGAGATATCAAATTTTCTCCCATAGTTGAAGATTATTTGTCTGTCTTGGATTCACTTACATTGCCCTATCTTCTTTTTCTTCCATATTTTATGACACAATGTGAAATAGCATGGTCTCTTTCACTAGCCTAATAAACTAAAAATAAGGAGCCCAACAATCAGAAACATGGTATATGCTTTGGTCTAACGGACAACATGTAAGTAGTGTATATTACTATATAGCTTGATTCTTCTTTTGTCTCACAACTACCAATAATATGTATTTATTTTCTATACAATGTTAAAAAAGTTTTTATATATAATAACCAATAAGATATATTTTAGATGAGTTAAGAGTAAAATAATTAATCATTATTATGGTAAGGAGATAAATCTATGTTAAGTTATGCTACTGATATATTAAACTCATAAGTGTTGATTGTTATTGTTTATTTTTCTTTTATAATAACTGTTAGATTTTACTATTTAACACAACAAAATAATGATAAATAAAAGAAAAATATATAATTTTACTCAATAACCTTTATTATGTATTTTCATTATTATGAAAGAAAAATAGAGAATAAAAATTTGAGAGTAATTCACATAATATTAAATAGATTGTGCAATAAAAAAAACACAATTTATTGTCTTTTTGATAAAATGAAATGATAAAGAAATTCGTAGACAACTGCGATATATCAGATTTGAATCGAAATATGATATTCAATCTAACAATATCTAATATTTTTTAAATGCAACAATCATTTTACGAAAAGAAGTTACTCCTGCTCTGAAAAGTAAATTGGTCTTGTTGGGTGAAGATCCAACAACTTATATTGTTTTGAATTTGATTTATTAAAGTCTGACATGGTAGCCATTGATTTTAGTTTAGCAGTTTCAAATTGTTTAACTGTAATGAATGAATTAGTCTTAGTGCAGATAATCTGCATCCATGGAAGTAGAGGAAAAGAAAGTTGAACTGCCCTCTCCCCCACTAAAAAAATGCCACAAAAAAGTAAAGAAAAAACCAAATTCATTCGCACACAGTAATTAGCAATGCCTCAATTCTCAAACACTTTGCAATTTGGCATTTATCTGTAGCAGTAAACTGTCAATAAGAATATTAAGCTGCAATTACAAATTGTCATGTATGGTTGTTGATTACAGAACACGTGAATTTCATTCACTCCAACTAAATGCAATATCATCAATAGTAGCCTATGACTTGCACAAACAAATGCAAGTTAAACTATTGACGCACTACTATACAAAACCTATATCAAAACAATACAACAACATGGATATGTTAAGAAAATTACAAAGCAATGACCATTACATATATCACGTCAACTACATATTTAACTGTACTAGTCGGATTCTTCAGAATGGTCAGATGTCAAATTCGACTCTTCTTCCTCTTGCTCTTCAATTTCATCAATTTCGGGTGATCTCCTGGAAGACATCTTGTTCATGGCTGCAGTTTTGCTTGCTCTCTGTGAGCGACCTTGTACTGTACGAAGAGTGGTAGGTACAACAGAAGCAGGTGAATCTTCTTCATCGGAACTATCTTGTTCAATCCTTACCCTTCTCCTCGAACGTGCAGCTCTAGTTGGCTGTACGGCCGGTGTTTGTGGCATTGCAACAGAAGCATCCAAATCCAGGTTGAAGTCGAGTTCAAGTTTCCCTTCAACAAATAGAGTAGGAGAAGAAAAACGTTAGCAATAAAAAAGGTTTTCAAGAGGGGTCTGTATAACCGGTAAATGACAGATATTAATGAAACCTTGCATAATGAAATGTGAAAGGGAAAGGAAGGTTGCCAGTTAAAATGTATGTTTGGAATAATGGTCAACTAGATGAAATCACAGTGGCAGCATGATTTTTCCAAAAGCATAGCTTCTACTAAAATCATGGCGCTAACAGTGATTTCATCAAACTCACTAACAATCCAAATATATACAAAGTGATATTTCATGTTACTGATTAAATTTAAACTCAGTTGGTTTCTTATACTTTCTTAACAACCTCCTTGTCCCCAAATCATCATAATAGTAAGACCACAACTAGCTTCAGTACAAAGCCCAATCCACATTTGAGGCTTTGGTCGGATGATAAAACAAAAGAACCAGAGTCTAGGGATGTTATCCTTTCAGACATTGTCGAAGAAAGAATAAAGCATTACCGAAAATGAGATTAACTTCATCTTGCAAAAATGCCTGATCTGGTTGCCTATCAACTGTCATTAGATGCTCAGCCATGCGTCTCAATTCTTTAACAAGATCCTTCTCTGAAGATACACATTCAACCATACGACATAAGAGTTTCCTCATAATTTTTATCGGCCCTTGTTCTGATAACCGAAAATGAAGCGAGACAAGTATTCTACATAGTGCCGATACATATGCCTTCTCAGCAGCTGTCTTCTTCGAATGAAAGCTAGCGACCTTAACAAAAAAAAACAAAGAAACATTTAATTATGCCATTTCTTTTTCTTCACTATTTAACACGTAACATAAATTCCTTATGCTATTGTGTACAAGTGACATCCATCAGCTCTATGCTAGTTGGATGCCAAGCTTCAATGAGCACACAGTAAAAACCAACACCCACTTTGCATTATTTCCAATTTTCCATATATAACATGCACGAGCTAATTTCTTGCAGCATACGAAAGAGCAAAAGGGTGGAGAATTACCAAATATATACAGTAAAAAGGTTCATAATTTTAATTTTAAGAATAAAATGTGTCTAAAGTCTTGCCTCCAATCCAGCATATATCTACTTACAGTTTTCTTCAATAATAGAATGATTATATGTAGTCTTTATATCAAAACTAATGTCATAAGTAACTTTATCAGCAGGATTACAAAAAATGACTAACGTGAAATGTTTCCTTTTTGTGTTAAATGGCTTCCGGCAAAGACTGTACTAACGGTGCACCATTTATTAAAACTGAGTACACTGTGCACCATAAATTACCACATTAAAAACAGGCTTTCCCTTTTCAATTCAGTAAAATAATGGGACTAGGACTACAACTATAAAAGACTATAAAATTGTATAAATTGATAAGTTAATCATGTATAAATTCTAAATATAAAATTGAAGACTTTCTGCAGCCACAATACGCAGATATCATCTTATAATCTATCTCAACATTGACGGAGAAAAAGTAAATAAAACAAAACCATTAGAACATAGCAAATAAAGCAGAATTATGTGGACAACCCCTACCGATCCATGTTAAGGTGAAGGCGTGCAGCCTTATTATAACAAATTAAGTATATATATTTAACAAACATCAAATTTGTGGATGGTTTACCTCTATGGCTATGCGTAGTGCGAGACCCTCCTCGCCACACTCAAATGGAACTTCAGCACAGCCATCATTAACTTGTGGGTGTTCTGTACTGGAGTTTTCACACTCTGCTTCCGTCTCTTTAACGAATAATGGAATCTGCACCATCTGCAACATAAAACGGGAAGCTTGAACAGCACGCTTCCGCATCTGAGACACCATAAAAGTAGAACCCCCAGAATTGCCAAAAATTCCTGGCCACATCGAACGCATAACTGGAATGAAAGCCTTTGAAACACATCTCTGTATTTAAAAAATAAAACAACTAAGGCGTAAGATAAAATAACAAAAGTAAAAAATAAGAATGATGGATAATGTAAAACAAATAAACTATGACATCATTAATGCTTGCCTTGTGATTTGTTGACAGACACGGGTAGTTCTCAAAGAAAACAGATAAGCATTGCTTCAACCTGGCAGGTGAAAAACATTCTATCAAATTAGATATTTGTACAGGGCAAGAATAGTACCGAAGGGGAAAATTTGACGAATAGATAATACCTGTACAGATTTTCGGAGACGTCGCTGAAGTACAAGTAAATGAGCTTAGATAAAAGCACAGGGTGCAAAGAAGCCGGTATGCTTGGATAGTTGTCACTAAGAAGAAGAATTTTCGCAAACCCCTCCCCAAGTATAGCAAAAATGCATTCGTCTTCATTGCTAGTTAAAGGAGGATCAGCCCAGTCATCATTTTCAAAGCCACCGTATAAAAGATCAAGCACGCCAACGTTTGAATTTGAATCCCCTACGGAATCAGTGAAGTTCACGGGACAAAAACACTTCTTGTCACCGTTTACTTGGATAGGAATATCGGGATTTAAAACCCTGTCAACTTCTTGAGGACCATGCCACATCAAAAGATCAATTAATGCTTTACATGCCTCTATACTAATTAAATGTGGCCCCTTAATGTATGAAGTCGTCAGCTGTTTCAAAAGTTCAGCATTTGGTCTCCTCTCCAAAAGTCCAAAGAGACCGAGGCATCTGACAGCAATTCTTTGCACGTCCAAGTGAGATTGTTTGGCCTGTGCATATCATTGTCCACACAGTAAATAGTTAGTAACCAATGCCCACTAACAAAATCTACAAGTATAAACTGATTTGGCCCTCAAGCGAATTTTTAATTAGCAAGACATTGTTAATTTCACAAAACAAGTCTACAACCCAATGAATGAATGTATATCTTGTTATGGACAATATGTATACATAGCGCGTACATCCTTTTGCAGATTTTTTATTTATGTAAACTTCAAACAACAGCTAGTATTATTATCATAGTTTGTTCAACCATAAGGAACTTAAGTAAACGAATTTTAACAATGAATGAGCCATTTTTCAACAACTTTTCAACATTGGACAGATATAGAATTATAGATTTATTTGTAGTAAATGTATCAACATGCATCATAATTTTCTTAATTTTTACAATTACACCATTTCGTGCTTGCAAAAGATCAGTCTAAATCCTTAACAAAGTAATGATGATGCAAGAATATTTCCTATGGTGGTAAATTAGAACACACTGCATGGCATAACCAATTTTTGTCAATTTATAATTATAATTTATATATTGCAGCAGATTTGTTAATCAATAAATGTAGATTAAAAAATAATAAAGAGATTCGCAATAATTTGTTACCCCAGGAAGTAGTAAAGATTGGAGTAGTTCTTCTGGTTCTATAGCTTTGCCCTGAAGAAAGCGCATTGACACTGCATTTTTCAATAGAAGGCCAGTAAGAGAAAGGGTGTGTATCCACTGCACATAATCTGCTGTTCTTTCCCTACAAGGTCGAGCTAGCCTTTCTATGATTGCAAGAACAACCTCTTCAAATTCCCCAGGAGCGGCATGGACTTTCCTTGCCAATCTGGCTACGGCTTCAGCCCAATCAGTGTCTCCACCAAAACTTAAGCCATCTCCAATGACAACAACAATCCCTTCATTATCAACCTCATGTTCAGGAGGCTTGCTCATCAGCTCCTGCAGAAATGCACCAGCCACCTTTCTATTTGATGTGTCAGAAAAATCAAACATAGCACCAAGCAAAAGCAGCTGCCGGCAAGCAAAGCGATGGTTTGTTCCTGCATATATTAGATTTGAAGACTTAAGTATGCATTAGAGTTGGGTGTGTCAGCACCATCCAAATAAACATGTACATACCAGCATTGATATGAGCTCTAACCAAATCTATGTATTCATCTACTGTAGCAGGAAGAATTTTTTCTAGAAGGTCATTTTTATTTGAGGCTTCTGCCGCATATACTTCTGCTTCAGTGCCCGTTGTGGCTGCAGCATCCGAGCCTATGGCCTATTGGGGCACAAAGCATAAACAGAAACGAGAAAAACAGGCAGTGAGAAAGACAGAATTATGAAGCACCGATTCACAGAAAGAATTCTGATTTGATTTCACAATGTCTTTAGAGTCAATTATAGCTACTAGTGACATGCATTGATATGCTAACAAAATCATACGAAGAGTGTTATTAAAGTAATGGTGGAAATTTGTTTCTTTCTCTTTTGGAAAATAAAACGTTAACCGAAAATGTAGCAAAAATACCAAGATACATGACTAATAAAGAATTAAAGAAACTGTTCAAGTGAAAATCTACTAAGCAATAACCGTAGAGTGCTGCTATTTCCTCTATTTGACAACACTGATTTAACCACCAAACCGTGATAAAAAAAACTGAGAAGCAAATAAGAAAATGGCTATATGTTCATTTTTGACTCACTTGTGCTTCTGACTTCAAATGTTCGCAAACAGTTCTCCAATAAAGAGCAGACTCTGCCTCCATCAACACAATGCTTGGTGGACAATGAACCGAGTCCCCTACAATTAATTTTCAAAGCAATAAAATATGGAACACAATAGCTAGCCAGATTAAATCCTAATCTAAGCATTCCAGCTAAAAATAACGGATAAGTTCTTGTCACGGCATTCACGAAATTAAATTCAAGGAGGCAAGAAAATAGCTAACGACGTACAAGATAGTGCAGGGGCATAGCCTTAATCACTCCACCTAACCTATCCATTTCCATAAATCTCCTAACAAAAATCGGAGCTTGTGCTCATAAAAGTCAAATACATTATATGAATATTAATATTATACATACTAGTCAGGACTCGTTGGCACCAAGTGTAAAAAACAAAATTGACAAAGTTACGCAGTCGATAATTTTTTGTAGAATATGAATTTAAGTAATTCAATTGTTAAATCATACGGAAATGCTAACAAGTGTTCTTCAGATACTTGTCAAGAAACTAAATAAGAACATATTTTTCTTAAAAGTAAAGCATTGAATACATAAAAAATTGAAAAAGTGGTTCTTTTAACAGAAAACTTTTATTTTGTTTTCTTTTTTAGTTACTTAACTTGTTAGCATTATCCTAAATCATATTATATCAACTTGATGATTGTTTATACATAATTTAGGTAATTTAGACAACTGTAGACATATAATGTAAGAAGAGATATTTACTTATATTATGAACATAATAATATACGTTGAAATAGAGTACCCCAATGAAATTAAAAGTTGTATTTCAATTGAATTATTAATCTACTCAACGAGAATTTTTATTTCAATTGGTTAAATTTGCATTTCACAATGCATTATTAAAGTTGTAATGTGTGTTTTAGCATCATAATCATAATTCATAACAAACACTATTTCAACCTTAATATCAAATTTATTTTTGAAAGATTTAATCGAGCAACATGTAACAATACAGAAATGTGCAATAAATAAAACGATTGAATATTTAAAACACATCTAACCTTCTGTTGTCTCCCTGTTTGATGATATATGCTGCTGGATACTTGCACCATTATTTAGTTTCACTAAACCAGCTTTTAGAAGAGCCTCCATGACAGACTCGCTCACTGTTTCATAGGTTTCAACATCGAGATACTTCAAAAGCTCTAAAGGATCACCATTACAGCACTTCATAAGCCATTCATCTTTCAATAGTTTGAAACATTCCTTTGAGACAGCAACAGATCGATCAGCAAGTCCTCTCTGAAGAATTACTGTCCTGAGCTTAATGCTACAGACACCAGGAAAATAAAAGCCCAAAGGTTACAAAAGGGAACTTAAGCAAAATAATATCGCAAAAGATGTTGCAGAAGATTGCTGCTATTATAATAGTCAGATGTCTTGGTGACTGTATTTATTGGATTCTACGACACAACATATTTTTTAAATAAAAAGATCGGCAAAGACATATATATACAAATAAAGTTACAATTTATGACCAATGTGTCAAAAGATTTAAATGTCTTAGAAGTGATATGGACTGGGGACATGGAAAGTATTATTCATTTCATAATCGGATAAAATATTGAGATCCTTTGCATTGTAGTGTGCACTTAAGACTAAAATACAAACCGTTACCAGTAATGAGAAAATCAATGGCCTGATTATCAATTTATCAAAATCCAGTATTTTTTTTTTTAAAAATCTTGACCAATGATCTGTTTCTTTTTCAACAGTAGACAACTAGCACATTATTTACACTCTTAAGTGAACCCTCGAAAATTAAGAAAATCCGAATTTACAATGTGAGAAGAAAGCAATAGAACTATTACTCTTTTACCATACTGCATTTACCTTAAGCTCTGAAGAGGAAATTTATTTGCTAGAACACAGTATGCTGCTTTGCGAACAGATTCACTCACATCCAAGGTACAATCAATGATAACTTGAGAAGTTGCACTGGAAGGAGGCAAAGACAACACAATCATCTTACGAACGTCCTGCACACGTTTTCAAGTTTAATAACGGAAATATTGGATATCTGTGTACATATGTAGCATTAAGATGTACTAGCAAATTAGCAATCCTAAAATGTCCCCGCAGATATTCCAATAATAAGAACAGTACATAAGATTAAAGACTCAAAGAAACCAGGTAAATAGGGGGGGAGGGGGAACAGTGAGATTAAACTATGTAGTCAATAGCGGAACCATAGTGGCTGACCCCAAAACGCTATAGTGGGTAACAATATGAACACTACATCAAAGTTTAGAGAAATAATACAAAAAAGCTATTTATTAATACAATACACATGAAAACTAAAAGCCAAATTCATTACTGATAATTAAAGTTCATTGCTATCAGTATTCAAACCCAATATAAAAGCAAATCCGTTTTAGCCTCCAAGATTTAAAATAACTAATCTAAGCATTTAAAGCAAATACAAATTATTTCTTTGATGGAGGAAACACTATCTCCAAAAATATGAGGTTGGCCGTATCAAAAACAAATTATTTTTCTTTCAAACATTAAATTGTCTAGTTTTCTAACATTGGCGGTTACAAAAAAACACTTCCTCCAAAAGTTCAAAAGGTTGTTCTAGGGTGAAATGACTAAAAATCCCCAAAAAAAATCATATAATTTACAACAGTTTCGCTATAGCAGCAGTCAGGTGGCGTTACAACCGCTACTTAAAGCCACAAAGCAATAGGGTTTTGCATAATGCATAATGGCGGCTACGGCTAGACTACAGAGATTAAGCATACTAGTATATGATTTTAGTCAAAATTGTGTCTATCCTTTGGGTCAAATCTTTAAATCAACCTGATATTAACATTTCAAGTAGCCAATACCTATTAGCTGTTTCCTCAAATAAATAAATAAATTGGGTGCAGAAGAAATGATATTACAATGCCAAGCCATGCTAGAAGTTAACCTCAAACCCTCAGATGATACTGTATCTAATATCTAATATAATATAATCTATTAAAAACCCTATACACAAAACAGCACATTTTGATACAGGCATGGAAGAAAGTTAAAATGGAAAGAAAAAAAAAATCAACAAATCTGATTGGGAGACTCACCACATTCTGTTCCAAAGGAAGCATCTCAAGGAATAAATCAAGGATATCACTGTTAGCAGAATCATTCCCAAAGCGAGAAAGCGCCCGAACCGCAAAAGTACGCACCACAGCGATCTTGTCCCGTACCCTAACCATCATACATTCTATCACCTCATCCCATAAATCATTGCTCACTTCTGCATCATCTGGTAACCGCAATATTATCTACAGATCAACCAATTTGGTTCAAATCATAACCAAAATAAATAAATAAATAAATAAAATTATCAAATAAGCTACTCTATCGTACTTAATTTCTTTCGAATTCCAACAATTAATAGTCACATTAAATGGTGAAAATAACTTAGTTCGTTCTAATTAGAGTGAAATTAACTTCAGGTGTATGTGAAATTGCTAACAGTAAATTTGTGTTTCACATTGAAACAAAAACCAACATTGATAAATTAGAATTTAGCTCAATTCCTTACCTCGGAGACGATCTGGCAGGCTCTAAATCTAACGGTCTTATCTGATGCCGCTGCGGCGACAAGGAGGAAATGAAGGAAATGGTCGAGAAACTCGTCGCAAACGGCGGCATCGGTAGGGTGACGGACGGCAGTGAAGGAAGAGACGAAGGAAACGATGCGGTCTGCGGAGGCGAGGCGCTTGTGGAAGTTGAAGAGAGGAATTAGGGCTTTGGAGAATGCAGTGAAGAAGTGTGGCGGAGAAGAGGATTTGGATCGAATGAGGGAGAGTTCCTTGAGCTTTCGGTTGTGTGTGGCGTATGAGGTTCGAACTTCGTCGAGAATGACTGCGATTTGTTGCGTTAAGTGCTTCTCTTGGTCTGCGTTGTCGTCCTCCATTTACGTTGGTGGGGATGAAGTGGGAGAGAGTCTGCAAAAAGGTGAGTGAGTTTGAGGCTCAGTCCTGATTATTTTGATTTTTGAATTTGAGCGGGAGGAAGTTTCCTTTGTTTTGGACCTATTTTATACGGGCCGTATCACCTCAACAGGCCCATCAATTCTGATAATCGTTAAATGTACTGTCTCTTTACAATACACTGTATTCCTACATTTTTCTCATTTTTTTACAATATTATCCTTTTAGAAATATGCACAGAATCAACGGAGGTTTATATGAAGGGGTTAGACTTTCGTTATTGAGTATATGAAGGTTGATAATATAATTATTTATAATAGAAACTAGAGTGAACAAAACCTGATAAATAAATAAATAAATACATTTTAAATTAAGATAAAATTTAAGTCATTTTCTCAATGATCACTTAGAAATACATCCATGGAAAATAATGAACATTTATGAGAAGTTATTTCATTCTTAGAAAACTTTATATTCAAAAAAAAATCTCAACCTTAAAACAAATATGGATATAATCGATCCTTACTCGTGTATTTTCGGAAATGTGATTATTAAGGTTGAAACAATCATCTCATCCATCACAACGGTTAGACAGAGAAAGTCGTGAGAGTATTCAATAGATACGAGTCCACGTATCCTAAATTTTGTAGGAGTACCAATTCATTTTTTTTATATTAAGTTTACACATAAGTTATCCCAAAGATTTTGAAGACTTTGTTCTAATTTTAAAAATTATTTTTCTAATAAAAAAAACACTACAAACTTAAAAAAAAAAAAAAATAAAAAAAAAATAAAAAAAAAATTATTATTTAAATTATAATAATATTAATAAAATAAAACTTATAAATAATATTAAATACATTGAAAATTTAATTCTACTATTTTTTTATTAAAAATGT
>JBBPBR010000004.1:78128158-78138705 GCA_037974775.1 Cicer pinnatifidum
TTATTTTTCAAATAAAATACATTTACTTAAATTAAAATAAACCATAATTTAATAATAAAAAACATGATATACTTAAATTATATTTTTTTAGAGGATAAAAAAAAATACATTTATTTACCTTGAAGACGATATGAATAAAATGCACAATATATATAAACTAAATCATTTATCTGATCATAATTCAAAACATTTATTAAATGTTACTGATAATTGTACTCAATTTTTATTAATTTTGTATTTTTTATCAATTTTAATTGATTTTATATTGTTATTAATTATTTATTTATTAATTCTCATTTGATATATATATATATATATATATATATATATATATATATATATATATATATATATATATATATATATATAAAAGTTGAAAGTTGTATATGAGAATGTGATCAACTACTATATTAAAAAATAATAATAAAGTGTCTTTACTTAGAAAAATGAAGAGTGTCTTTACTGGTACGAATGATGATAGCAACGATGGTGCAAGTGGGGCATGAATCAGTCTAAGGTCCATAATTCAAGAGTGAGGATTTAGCGTCGTGAATTGGTACACTAATAGTAATAAATTAATCAAAGGAGTTGGTGAGAATGAGAAGGAGTGGGTCCTCCGTGAAAAACAAAGCAATAATAAAGTTTGGATGTACTGGTACACGACACGTGTCGGTCAAAGCCTTGAGGGGTAATATCTGTCCTTTCACCGTACACTCACGTGATAAAATCCAACCCCCTAACTCATGACTTGTATACTATGCAGTACTCACACACAGCTACCACCTCCTCAAACAGTCTACTACCATTCGATTGTTGCCTGGTGGTTGCCAATCTTTTTCAAATCCAGACAAATTAACTAATCTGTGTCTTAAATATTAAAAACAAACAAAATCTAAGTATGAGATATATTGTGTCATAAACTAACTTTTTAGGTGTGATTTTCATATAAATCTGATATGATTTATTAGATATTTTATTTTGATATTTTGAATAAATAATTAATTATATCTTTAAATAGATTATCAAAATAATATATTAATAAAATTAAAATTTATTTTAGTACTTAATATCTTATTTTAAAAAATATGACTTTACATATATTATACTTAAATTATATTTTATAATAATATATTAAAATATGTCAAAAAATAAATAAAATTAATATGCGTAAATTATAAAAAGTTGAATATATAACAAAAATATCAAATTTAATATAATAATTATTATAGTAAAAAATATGATTTATATTTATTTAAATATATCGGTTTAATAGACATAAAAAACTTATTATGTTGTATGTATAATGACTTTTTTTTACCTAAATAGGTTTGTTTATAAATTTTGACTTTATCTATTAATAAAAAAGTATAATCTAGTGTGGGCTAAACCGTAAACCCCTATCAGTCGACATAATCTATTTCGATCCCTATTAATCACTTTCACACTACTTCATTGAATTTTAAATATAAATATTCATAACATATTTTATATCTAAGGTTATATTAACATTGTGTCCGTTGTTAGGTAATTAAAAACAAATAGTATTATATAAAACAAATCATTTATTAAAATTTTAAGATATTAATTACATATATAATAAATTATTACTTATTTTTTGAGTTGTTTAAGAGACATATAAATACATTTGTAATCATATTTTTTATTTTTATTAGAAAAGTTATTATAGATGCAATTAACAGTAATGTTGAACTCTTAAAAAAATCTCACATGAGTATTTATCAAGAGACATTTTCTAATCATGTTTTACATATAGAGCTCTCAAATGAGGTTAGTCTAAATGGATCATCCTGTCCAACCCGCTAATACACATGGTTTATGTCTAATAATTTCATTATGAAAATTTTTAGGGCTTTTAAACTCGATCCGGATAAACCCATTGTTCATTCCTATTGGCCTCTATGGATATCTAGTAGTCCATAGACCGTACAATTTTAAAAAAATAAATATAGTTAAATTGATCTTAAAAAAAAACGCAATCAAACAAAAATTATCTAATTTTTAAGAATTCACGAAAACACAAAAACCCTATTTTTGAAGGGAAATGTGATGCACTATCACAAACAAACTCGCAATTTCACTCATCCCACTCAATAGACACGGCATACGCAGTGACTAAGTTGTTTTTAAATGGACATGAATTTTGTTTTTAAAATTAAACGAGTCGTAAATATATATATATATATATATATATATATATATATATATATATATATATATATACGGGTTATCCACCCAACCCACAACTCGTATAAGGCCGAATTCGAGCAGTATTTTAACAACCCGTTAGGACCGGTCCTAAATGAGTCGGGTAGCCCGTTTTGAGAGGTCAACCTCATTTTTTATTATAAATATTTATTAATTTTTTCACTCTTACAAACAATATAATAGTTAATATATTCATTTTATAAGTTAATGTTTATAAAATAACATTTGTATTTAAATATATTAATTTTTTTTAATATTTTAAGATAAATTAGTAGTATTAATAAGTGATATGTTTAAAAATATTATAAATACATTTAATAAATTTAAATGATATTTATATTTTGAAAAATATATTTTTCCCAAATAAGATTATATATAATCAAAGACAAATATATTATTTTTTTATAATCAAAATATGTCATTAGTCGTGGAGATAGGACAAATCAAACCAACATCAACCTACTACTAAACCTAATATGATATGTTTAGTATATATCAAACCTTTTTTATATTGTATAAGTTGTACAAACATTTTTTAAAAGTCCTTAACTAATTAAAAAAACATTTTTAACCTACCATGTTATTTTACATGTTATTAAAAGGAGACAATAACATTGAGCGGATACTATAATATTAAAGGGGGGTTATATTTTATTAATAGTAGTAATGCTAATTAATTATATTTTATTATTTCCTTGTAAACAATCAACACAATAATCGTCTTTTTTCATATTGATGTATAGTTCCTCCAATTAATTAAAGAGCTTGACTTTTGTTTTTTATGAAGCTTGAATTTTGTTGAAAATATCTGTATTTTAGAACCCGTCTCTTTTTTTTTTATCACTTATTGGACCATTGCTTTGCTTTTGATCTTCTTAAGAAATCAAAAGTTATTTGCAACAATAACTCACTGCGATTAATGCTCTGTGTGTGGCGTCAACTCATTTATCCAATTGAGCTTTCTTAGTACATTTTTAATTATTAATTTTTTAGGAAAAATGCTTTTTTATTTAACAATTGTTTTCATATTTCAAGTATTAACTTTTTTATGTCAGTTTGTGTTACACTCATATGAACAGAGATATAATAAATTGGTGAGTGAATCAAAGAAATGTAAGTTGTATTTGGAATTCATTTATTTATCGAGAGTTATTTTTAATTTTGTGCAAAACAAACTTAAAAGACATATAATAGAAAGAAAAAAATATGTCATGTAAGGCGCTAAGCATACTTCTCTACACTCAAGGATTAGTAAGACCAAGGAAAATAGCAAGAATGCATTACACACTTTATAATTAGGAGACACAAACTCATAAAGAGAGAGGGAATGAGACCTCACCAATACCATAGCTTTTAGTTTATAAAGTTTTCACTTGATATTTTTTTTATCTCCAAGTTAAATAGACATGTTTATTGAGGTGTCGTTAAAGGATATAAATAGATCAGACTGACCGACACGGATCTATGGTATAGCTTACGTTAGATCTAGGTCATATCAGACTTTTTTCTTAAACAGATAAGATCAAGGTTTCTAAAACAAGGTTTAAAGATATGATGATTGAGATATTAACTCGTTAATCTATTAAAATATATGTTTGATTATTTATTCAAAAATGTTAAAATGAAATAGACTTTTAAGTAAACGAATAGATTATATCAGACTGCTATCAAGCCATACTCCGATCTAAAAAATAAGTTTATGATAGGCCACATGTGAGTCTTAGGCCTTGAACTTTTTAATAGCGCAGACTCAAGCCTAACAGAGTTTAGTTCGGTCCAACCTATTTATACTCTAGGCGCCATCATGCTTAATAATAGGTTGAATGGTGTGTCCTACTAAATATTATCTTCTTTTTATGTGGTGCCACATGATAGTTGCATTAACATATCTTCTTGATCTTCAATTGTATTTATTGTGTTTGAAATAAAAACGCAATAATTAGATTTGGGAAAGGGAGAAGTGAAATGGATTGTTTAACAAATAAAACATGACATAGAATAATTAATGGATTTTAATTTTATTATTATTTAATAATTATTATTTTATTATACTAACTATATATGAATGTGAGTGTAGGCGGAAAAACTCAAATCCGTTGTGAAGGGAGACGTGACTTAAATTTTAACGAAATGAGATTTTACTCAATTAGTCGAATTGTAGAGGTGAATATCTATCACCGCCTCGCTCTTTTCATACCTTGACTTAATAAAAAATATATCACATTACAAAGATAAATTGTCTTTTAAATTTTCAATTAATATATTTTATTTTTTAATTAAATATTTTAAATAAATATTACAAAAACCACTTCAGGTTGACTATCTTCTAGATCTTATTATTATTAATAATGATATAATGTCATAAAAGTATCGTTCTCCTTTTTCTATAATTATTTTAGTATAAAATGATAAACTTTCCTTTTTAGTGTGTATACATCTATTAAATACGTGACATACCATAATTTAATTTTTGAAAAAAAGTATGCTGTTGATCTTGGTCAATTATTTAGGAAAAAAAAATTGAAATTAGCTATTCAATTATTAAAATATAAATTAATTTAATTTTTGACGTGATAACCGTTATAAATTATTTTAATAATAAAATATACTTTTTAACAATTTTTTATGATCCTAAATTATATATTTTAAATATTATTTTGATTATTTAAAACTTAATTTAAATTTTTTTATTAAATAAAAAATTAAAATGAGATCATCCAATATTTCTCAATTTTAGAAGAATTAAAATAATAATTTACTAGTTTAATAGTTATAAAATAACCAATGACTCTTAGATGCAGTCAAAATAAGGCATCTACGGTGAATCCGGTCCCTCGTCGTTGACAACTATACGTGCATATATTATTCTCTCAAATATAAGTAATAATAACTATAATTAATAATAATAATTAGTAATTAATAAATAATAAATTAGAACAAAGGAGTAGAAAAAACCGGTATAAATAAAAGGCCACGCTGCCTCAATTCTCTGTTCATATCTCTCTTTTGATTCTTCAAATTGAATCCCAAAGGATTCATTCAAACAGAGAAAGAAAGGAACTCAAAGATTCCGTTTCCTTTTCTTCTCAAACAAAAAAACAAAGAAAAACATGGCACTCCTTTCAGATCTCATCAACCTTAACATCTCTGAAAGCTCCGAGAAGATCATCGCTGAATATATTTGGTATTACTAATTACTTTGAACTCTTTCTCACTCACTCACTCACTCACTCACTCACACAACACACACGCAAACAAAAACACACACTCTATACTTTTTTTTTGTTTTCTTCCTCCTTCCGTACGCACACAATACTCTATGATTCTATTTCTGTTCCTCTGCGCGTGCATTAATTTTCGTGCACCGTAACGTCTTCTTCACTCAACAATGGTGCCGCGTGATTTATTTTGTCTTTTTTTTAATTCATCACTAGTAGTACAAATTTAACATGAGTATTTTTTTTTAGACATTTTATTTGTTTTTTTTTTTAATTTGTTTATGTGTTCTATAATCTATTTTTCATCTTTAGTTGTATAGGTTTCTTAGATATGAGAATGTTTTGTTCTGCCTTTTAGGCTTGAAATCAATTATGATGATTTTCTATGCGTTGACTCTGTATTTTGGTGATTAAGTTTGGTATTAGTCTTTAACATTGATTCTCAAAGATGACTTTGTTTTTTTGTTTGGAATAAAAAGGAAGATCCTTTTTTTCATTTGTAGTAATTTTTGTTGTTGTTGAGTTGTTTGATTTGTCTTTAATATATGAAACCCAATCGTATCAACTCATTCATCTACCAAATGAATGACATTAAATTGTTGGTACTAAATATAAAAAATTTCCCCTTTTGATTAATTGTAACGCTTTTATTTTAATTATTATTATGGTAGGATTGGTGGTTCGGGTTTGGACTTGAGGAGCAAAGCTAGGGTAATTAATTCATTCCATTCTCGTAGTAGCTATCAAAAAGTCTAAAAAGATAAAAGTTTTTTATTTTCTTTTTATTTTTCGTTCAATTATTGCAAAAATATTGAATGGTTTTTTTTTTGGGTATAGACTCTTCCTGGACCAGTTAGTGACCCTTCAGAGCTTCCAAAGTGGAACTACGATGGTTCAAGCACAGGCCAAGCTCCTGGACAAGATAGTGAAGTGATTTTATAGTATGATTTTCTTTAATCACCATTTTTTTTACCCTTCACACAAATTTTGTTCTCCATTTTCTTAGATATTTTCTGATCTTTACTTATTTTGGGTTGGATTCTATATATAGCCCACAAGCCATTTTCAAGGATCCATTCAGAAGGGGTAACAATATCTTGGTAAGTGTTTTTTAACCCTTTTTTTTTTGTCTATTGAGTGAATATTTGGATTTACAGTGAGTAATTTAGTATGGTAAAATCACAGTGTTCTACTGTGATTTAGACAAAAGCTATACTTTAGAGATTCTACAAATTTGTGGTGGCACAGTGATTTTGTACAACTCTCTGTCAATCTAAACATACATGCATTGAATTTTGTATAACTTTACGTGTTTTAGTTTATGCAATTGATCTAGTTTCAATGGTGGAAATGTAACCCTCTTTTTTTAATTTAATTGAATTCAGGTTATGTGTGATGCATACACCCCTGCTGGAGAACCAATTCCCACTAACAAGAGACATGCAGCAGCAAAGATTTTCAGCCATCCTGATGTTGTTGCTGAAGAACCATGGTAATCTTTTATTGCTACTTTTGTTAACTGTAATAATAAGAAACAATAACATTGCCACTTGTTTATTTTGTTCTGATTAACAATTTGTTGTATGATTTGTGATGATTAGGTATGGTATTGAGCAGGAATACACCTTGTTGCAGAAAGACAACAATTGGCCTGTTGGGTGGCCGGTTGGTGGTTATCCTGGACCTCAGGTGAAAACTCACTTTTATTTTGAGTTTTCATTTTTCAAGTTTTTATATTTTTTAAAACATATTTAGTTTTCATTTTTAAAATTTATGTTCATTTTAAATTACTAACAAAGATATGAGAGTCTCGTATGATGAATAATTGTGATAGAGAGAAAGTGAAAGACAAGCCAGCTAGAATGCAATTACAAAACAACGAACTCATTGTTTTGGAATTTTCAAAATTTATGAATAATGTTGGGTCTGTTTGACTGTTTTCAAGAATTGTAAAAAGAAAACAGTGATAAAAGTATTGAATCAGTATTCCTTTATGTTTATTTAGTTGAAGTGAAAATGAAAACAAGAAATATGTCCCTTATATAGTCCATTTCACACATTTGCCAAAACATTCGGGTATTTTTTTCCTACTTGTCTCATCAATGTTGTGTTGAGGTGTGTTTAGCCACATTTGTGATTAATCATATTAAATTCTTTCATATGGTACCGAAAAAAATATAACTTTGTTTTAAATTTGTTTGTACCACAACTTTTTAATTATAAAAGATACCCTATAGCAACTTGTCCTTTGGTGATTTATTTATTGTCATTGTTTACATCTGTACTAATTTAATTTAATTCGTTAATAACATTATTATTGTTTTATTTGTTGATTAGGGACCATACTATTGCGGTATTGGTGCTGACAAGGCTTTTTGCCGTGACGTTGTTGACTCACATTACAAAGCCTGTCTCTATGCTGGCATCAACATCAGTGGAATTAATGGAGAAGTGATGCCTGGCCAGGTAGTAATTTAGATCAATCTATGCACTTATTTTTACACCTTTTAATATTTTAATTATTTTTTGCATAGATATTTTCTCAACTAAATATAAAAACATATGGTTGTTGACTTTAATATCTTTGTTTATTGTATGTAGTGGGAATTCCAAGTTGGTCCTAGTGTTGGTATCTCTGCTGGTGATGAGGTTTGGGTTGCTCGTTACATTTTGGAGGTAGGTGGCACATATTTGATTATTTGTTATTTTTGCCACTCACCAACACTTCTTTTTGACCTATTGGATGGAAGTTACCTTGTTCTTCACCTAATTTTCTTTGTTTCTGTTTTTTAATAGAGAATCACTGAGATTGCTGGTGTGGTGCTTTCCTTGGACCCTAAGCCAATTAAGGTTTATTATTTTCACCCCTCTTTTGATCATGTTTTTCTCCATTACACATTTGTTCCAACCCCTTTAGTCCACAATTGATATATCTTTCTATATACATGTACCTTTTTACTTATATTTAAGTATGGAATATTGGATGGAGTATATTTATTCAATTATGTATTAAGTTGAATTTGTGTTTACAATGTTATTTTGGATACAAACTAGGGTGATTGGAATGGTGCTGGTGCTCACACAAATTACAGGTAATGTTTTGTTAATTAAACAAAAATTAAAAGACTGAAAGTTCAAACTTTTTTGTTGTTGTCGTGCTTAACCAGTTCATTATTATAATGTTGCAGCACCAAGTCGATGAGAAGTGATGGTGGCTATGAAGTGATCAAGAAAGCAATTGAGAAGCTTGGGAAGAAGCACGTCGAGCACATTGCTGCTTATGGTGAAGGCAACGAGCGTCGTTTGACAGGACGGCACGAGACCGCTGATATTAAAACCTTCTTATGGGTAAGCAAACCATAACAATGTTATTTTTCGAAATTATAGTCCAGTCGTATGGTTTGGTGCCAAATTAATAACCATTAACATTTGCCTATAAAAAATGTATTTTTTTTTGAAAAATAATTAATGTTACATTTGAAATTGATTTTTTTCCTTCAAATGATATGGTTTGTTTGTGATTTGAAGGGTGTTGCAAACCGTGGTGCTTCTATTAGAGTTGGAAGAGACACAGAGAAAGCAGGGAAAGGTTATTTTGAGGATAGGAGGCCAGCATCTAACATGGACCCATATGTTGTTACTTCCATGATTGCAGACACAACCATTCTCAAACCATAAGCCACCACAAAAAGCAACACTCAAATGAATTGCAACCTTTGAAACTCATTGTTGGTTATCTTATTAGAATTTGGTTTTTTTTCTTCTTCTTCTAGGATTTGGCTTTGTGTTCTTGTTATGGTTCACACGTTGTTTGTTTTAAACTTTGTCCTTGCTTCACGTTTCTTTCTCTTGTTTACTTACGTTTCAAGATAATAATTAATGATTATCATTAAAATCATTATTGTTGATTATGAGTATTAATAAAAATGTATGAATTGAAATTGCCCATGATGGACGGTAACCATATTTCTTTCTATTGTTTGCTTCCATTTTTTCATAAAAAAATGATGATGACGGAAGATGGGTCCCGTAATGAGTTTGTTGGTTTGTATTTTCAATGAGTTTTTTTTATTCATCTGGTATGAATGAGTTTTCAGTAGTAATTCAATATTTTCAAAAATAATCATTGAGTGATTAATAATTATAAATAGGAAAAAATTTCAAATTCAAACTCCTTTACTATTTTTCCAGACAAATTTTTTGTCAACGAATTGAAATGTAAGAACTGGTCCCGTATTATTTTATCTTTCATAGTGAAGATCGAATCTACAGTAGAGATTTTGGTAAATTTCAATTATGACAAATAATAAATTTCCTTTTCTTGTCAAAGTAATAATTACTTGTCATTTTTCGTTCATAAAAAATAACTGGCAAAATTGTAGCAGAAGTCCTTTATTTGTTATTATAGACAAGTTACTAAAATAATAAATTAAAAAATATAAAAATCACATTTTTTATAAATGAAAATTACAATTTTTAATATTTAAAAATATTAAGTATATTAATATACATATATACATAAAATTTAAAAATGATAATAATATTATTAGTTAGAGTTTGAATAGATGAATATGAATATAACAAATATGTTTCTCGAGTTTTAATATTGGAAAAAACACACATCCATGTTTAATCAAAAACAAATTTCTCACTTTAATTAGAAACAAATTTGAGTAGATAAAAATAGTTTAGATAGTCTAGTATGTTACTTCTCGAATATTTATTTTAAAGGCTGAGATTGACTTTTTGAAATTTTGCATGAGCTACTAATTTATTTAAGGAAAATGATATTATTAAGAAAAGGTTAAATCATGAAACACGCAAAGATTGAAGGGTTCCTTTTAGTGCATGTATACCAAATGTGATTTAAGCAAAAGAGGAAAATACCATTCAATGTTTTTCCAACACAAATACACGTTTCATTTTTGTGTGAATTGTTTCCTAAGATTTAACACTTCTCTTTATTTAAAGACCTATTTTTTATTAACTTGTTTCAATAAGTAATTTTTTTTAAATGAAACTTCTCCAAATAAATAATTTAATCTATGTTTAGATAAACTAATGAATTGAATTAATAGGCCAATGAAATCACTTTTTTTTTTT
>JBBPBR010000004.1:78139952-78155474 GCA_037974775.1 Cicer pinnatifidum
GAAACTACAATCACGATTCTTTACTATAAAATCATATTCATTCATTAAAATTAGTAGAATACATGAATCGAGAATAACACAAATTCAAATTCGTTACAACCATAAACAATTAATTTATAATAAATTCACAATATTCAAATTAACGGTATTAAATTACAAAATGCTACAAATTATTAAACTACAAAATACTACAAATGTGATAAAATTAAATATCAAAATACCTATATCTCTAGACCAATAATATTGACTATATCAAAACCATTAATTAAATATTTTATTAATATAAGTTAATATATCTATATGAACAAATCAATCTCAAAAGATGTACTAAACCACTAATTTCTCATGATGTGTTGATAGATTATCAATTTATTTTTATTTTGATGATTGTGACTTTTATATGCAACATTTTTATTGTTATTGTGTTTATTATTGTTTAAAAATTATTATCATGATATGTAATATTTTGAAGATTAATTATATTAGTTGTCATTTTCATCTAGATTAAATTTTTCAAGGATGCATTGAGTAGATTATCAAATCATTTTTATTTGTGAATCATTATCATTATGATATGCATTACTTTGTAGATTGTATCATACACTTAAATTAGAGTATCACATACCTTAAAGTGAATTTTAAAATTTATATAATTTAAAAAATCAATGATATTATTAGAATATAAAACTTGACACAAAATGAGATATAAATATAATACTTTATAAATTACGATGCGGTCATATTTTTTTTATAAAATATCAAAATATTATATTTGTATCAAATTTTATATTTTAATAACATTACTCTTAAAAAATTCACATTCCAATATATATATATATTGGTTGGTTGGTTCGGCCAAAATGAAATCCAAATCATGTAAGTCTAGTAGGAAGCATGTACAACATTGGATTAAATTAGATCAAACCAATTATTTTTGGATCAAGTTGGTTTGGGTACTAAGTTACGCATATTTTTTGTAATTTAATTGTTAATGGTGAACGATCATATTTTTTTCTAACAAAACATCAAAACCTTATGTTTTTCAAAATATTATAGAGTAATATATTTTCACTATTTTTTAGCAACTAAAATATATAACCATACAATTAATGAGAATATAAAAAAGTTATAAAATTCATCATATAATAAATAATTGCAAGCATCCATATAACTAAAGTTACAAGGTTCCTCAATTTGCATAAAATACTTGCAAACATCAAAATAACTAAAGTAAAACATCTTAAAATAAGCAAATAATTTTTAGGAACCGAATCACTTAAGTAAGATGAATAAATTGCGGAGAGATTGATTTTACCTAGTACCTATATATTTTTTGGACGGATTGCAATTTTGTGAAACCTGTCCATTCACACTAATTTACTTAATCTAAATCATTATTTTTACGATCTTGGTTGAGTTTGTTGGATTGGTTGGGTTTAGACTAAACCATGTACTTCTCTACATATACATATAATACGATTAAAATAATATAAAGTTAATAGTCACATTAATTCTTATATTATAAGATAACATAAGAATTAATTTATTGTCTATAAAAAAGGTTGTTAACTTAATAAAAAGTGAATAAATTATTTCGATTAACTGATATTATCTTTGTAATGAATATTTAAAATATCATTTGGACATGCTTTAAGATATAAAAACCTAACTACGCATTTTTGTAAAAATCAGAGGAGGTGAAAAAACAATAATCTTACTCATGTTATGGGAATATAGTCAGGGAGAAAGGAGAGAGGTAGAGGAAGAAAAAAGAGATGTAAATGCATTAAAGAATTAAGGAGAGTGAATAAAAAAAGGATATGAGAAGGAGGCGATGGTGAACATGGTATGCTTTTCTTGGTTAGGGGAAAGGTGGAGAAGTTCAGAGAGTTTCAATATTAGGGAATCTTGGTAGCTTTTCGAGATGAGTTGAATCAGATCTTATAATTAGAGGCATTTGAGAGAGAAGAAGAGGGAGAAAAGAAGGGAGAGAGATAAATAAATAATGAAAATCTATGGAAATCTCATGTCGTAGGAAAATATATTTTATACTAAAAATTCATTAAAAAATCTAACAAAATCTCATGAAATCTATTTTTAAAAGCAATCCATTAAAATTTAAAGTTTTAAATATCGTAAGAATTTTAATAAGTCGTTGAAAGTCATGATTGAATAACAAATTATTTCTATACTTTGTTTAAAAAATTAAAACAATACTAAATTGTGTACCTCAAGACTTATTTTAATTACATTAAAATATTGATTGAATACTTCAATAATTTTCTATCACAAAAAACTTTTAAAATTCTAACCCAATACACCCATAAGGCTTAATTGCAATTATTGTATCTTATTTTTACTAACTCACTAAATTAATCAATTTATTTTAAAATTTGAAAGTTTTGGTAATTCATTTAGTTTTTTTAACTAAAACAATGGTGATTTGATAAATTTTAAATGATATGATTTATGATTCTATGATTTAGAACCATGAATATATATTAATTATTTATATGTATTAATTAAATTATAAATAATGAATAATTTCATAAGTTGGAGTTGAAATTTTTAAATATTTTTATTGTAATTTCATCACATTGTTTAAAATCTGACATATTATTTTTTAATTAAAAAATTTCGAGAAAGGGACCAAAACTATTTGATTTTAAAATAAGATAGTCAATTTAATGAATTGGGGTAAAAATATAAATACCAAAACTGCAGTTTAAGTCTTTATTTAAATAATTGATTTATACATATATCTAATTTGTTTGTCTCTCGTTTTATTTGTGTTTTGGTCATTCAGGTGTAAAGTTGTTTTGTTCATTGTCTTAATACGACGTTTTAACTTATTGTTTCGTTGAGGTATTCATTTGATTCAAATTGACAAATCAACTTCGATCCAATATAGATGCAATCAATTACTTTGGCGTCATCAACTTTGTAACTTTTGAGTTTATTTGTAGATTTATATTTTTGGTTTTAGTTCTTTAAGTTTAACTTAATTTTCATTTAGGTAATTTCAATGTATTTTTTCTTTCTATTTTAAACACAATATAAACACAATATACTTAAAGTTCATTAATAAAATACTTAAAGTTCATTTAAGTTAAAATTACCTAAATGAAATACTTAAAGTTCATTAATAAAATACTTAAAGTTCATTTAAGTTAAAATAACCTAAATAAAATACTTAATTTTCATTTAAGTTAAACACAATTTAAACACAATATACTTAAAGTTCATTAATACACTGTTTTTAACACTATATTGTGTTTAAATTGTTGTAGAGAAGATAAAAAATATAAACTATTTATAAAATTTAATAAAATTTTTCTAAAATGATTATTATAAAAGACATATTACTATAATATTTAATAAAATTTTAAGTAATTAAAATCTTTCAATTGAACTTATTATTATCAAAATTGAGATAAATAAATAGCAATACCAATATAACATAATTTAAAATACTAACCATAGTGGTACCTATAATATGTGTGTGGGAAAGGTGTAACTAGAATGATGTGTGTCTGGGTGTAAGAAAAACAACATAAATATATTAAATATGATTTATATGTGGTGCACGATATACAAACGAACTTACGTACAATTTTTTTCTTTCTTTAATTAAAAGCCTACGTTCAACAATGTTTTGAGTAAATTTAGTCCAAAAACAAAAAACATTGTTTGAGAGATAATTATTTTATTCCAATTGAACTAATGTGCAAACTATTAACAGTATTAAAAACTCGTTTAAAAATTAAGATTATACTCGCAAATCTCTTAAAGATATTTATTAAGAAAACAAAAGAGATACTAAAAAATACTAACTTTTAAATAAAAAAATATTAAGTTTTATAATTCTAAAACATTAAATACACAATTTTTAAACTTTCATTTTTACATTTAGTTTCTTAACAAATGTTTTACAAATACTTATTAACATTTCTTAAAATATAAACAAAATTTAAATATGATTACCATAAAAAAATACAAAGTACAAAATTAATAAAAATTCACTAGTTCAAGTAACAATTTTTTTTGCAAAGGTTCAACAAACAAATTAAATAGAAATGTTTACATATGTGATGTTTTGCACTCTATTTTTTGTTTTTAAAAAATAAAAAAGGCTTAAATTCTAAAAAAATGTTTTAACCTTGTTATAAATAATAAAAAGGCATAAAATTAAAATAAAATTTCGAAAATTCATAAAGCAACATAAACCCCTAAAAAAACTCTGTAGCAGCTACTCTGTTGATCCTCACCGGAAGAGATGTCTCTGCGCATGTCAATGGCGAAATTGTTCAGAAAACTTCGCTTTCCTGCTTCCAACGCCTTCTCTACACTTTCCACCAATTCATTGCCCATCTCATTTCCCGGTACGGTTCATTCTTACTCTCCAATTTCACTCTCCTTCTGATTTGACGGCACTTTTTTTTTTTTTTTTTCGTGTATTCAACCATTTTCGAATTGAAAACACAACGACAATTATCACTTTAAGTTTTCACAAAAGGAGCTTTCTTTTTGAAGTTGAAATTTCACTTATTTACAGTTTTTCTGCTTAAGGAAGATATTTTTTTACTTATTGTTATTACTTTGTTGAGTAGTTATTATTTTATGTTATTTTTCAGGTGAAAGATTTTCCCACTGGTATCAAAGTGGAGCATATGGTTGGAGAACAAATCTTAGGGATCCT
The DNA here is from genome assembly GCA_037974775.1 of Cicer pinnatifidum. Taxonomy (NCBI): domain Eukaryota; kingdom Viridiplantae; phylum Streptophyta; class Magnoliopsida; order Fabales; family Fabaceae; genus Cicer; species Cicer pinnatifidum. The sequence goes on from JBBPBR010000004.1 coordinate 78,144,652, forward strand.
TGTTTATGGATTGTTATATCTGGACATGTAGGTATGCTTTTTATAACTAACTGATAAATAAATTGTAGTATTGTTGTTTTCAATGTGTAATGACGCCATATTTATAGTTTCTGTGATGATTATTCTATTGCTTAACCTAATTCAATTTCAATATGGAGACAACTCTTCTAAGTGTGAGCTAGGTAGCAATGTTGAATCTTTTAATTGTACGGAGATCAAAAGTAGGAAACATTGACACAAATACCGGAAATGGCAGTGATATGTCAACACCGGTTATAATTTGTGAAATTGGAAATGATTGAATGAGTGTAACCACATGTGTCGAGACATGTGTCAAACAAGGGACACGTCTTCTTCAATCTAAAGTGTTGGTACTACATAGGTTCAAAAGGAAAATTATTGTCGAGCTTGTACTTATCAATACCGTCTCTTGTTTTTCTTTTCGGTCATTATATTTGATGCCTTTATGATCACATGTTCATACAATAATGCCTCAGAAATCAGAATCATCTTCCTTTTGTATATATAGTAAAAGAAAGCCTGTTAACTTCAACAGCTTAAGTTTCTAGGCGCTGTCTCAAAAATAGGTTTCCTGACTGACACACATCTCATCCAAAAGACTTTAATCTGGAAGCATGGATAAAGATAAAACTCACCCTTACCTTTTATTGAATTTTCTTTTAATTAAGACAACAAAGACAGTGAAAATTGAAATCTTGATAAAAATAGGATGTGATACTGTTAGGATATTGCAAATTCTAATCTTGAAGATTAGAGAAACATCTTGGTAGCTAACAGAAACTGTGTAAAGGAACCAAGTAACCAAACAAAATTATGTCAGGTGTAAGCATGGTTTCTTGTTTTTGTTTTTTTTAATCTATATCATAATAATTTTTCATTGTATGTTGCACTAGCACCTCTTTCCGTGCTGTTTACTCTTCAGTGCATTGGTCGTCCAATGGGGTATTAAAGCTACTTGCTTCGCCTGATATACTCTGGAAACTAGTTAGTAGTTTCTGACATTCATAATGACCACACAAAGTGATTGTCAAAAAAAGCTTCTCCATGCCAATCACCATCACCAGTTCTTTTGGCCTTCTCTGTCTCAAACTCTCAGTGCAAAACATAATATAGTTGCCCTGTTGAATATTGTTACGTTCTCCTTCAGCTTTCTAATCTGACATCCAGAAATCTTGAATAGACATCATGAAATTTTCTTGGGTGTTTCTTGCCTCTGTTTACCTTGAACCTTTGCTCACGTGGATTACAGAGTTGGTCCTAAATAGGGATGTGTTAGGTAGTCGACAACCAGTGTGAAACCTTGTTGAATCTATATGAATGGATTAGTTTAGTGTGAAAAGGTGAAACCAGTGTTTTTAATGAACGTTCCTTAATGAAGTTTCCTTCTCTTATTTATTTTTCTTTTTAGAAGAATGCACTACTTGATAATTTTTAATGAAATGTTATTTTCATGGACCCATCTGTTAAATTAAAAGATAACTCATACACATTTATGATGAGTCGATAAAAAAGTAAAAACTAAAAATTCAAATATTTTTTGTTTCCTATATTTTGGGATAAGACTTGGTGGTTGTTGTTGTATATGTTGGAAATCATGTGCATTAAGGGTCTGTTTGATTTCAGAAAACATGTATTTTTTCCATAAAGCTGCTATGTTGTTTTCATTTTTTTTCTTCTTCTGTTTCCGAAGATTTTTAAAGGAAACATGACCACCTTTGTTTTTCACAGTTTTTTATAGAAATCTTTGAAAATAGGAAAAAAGGTAAACATGAGACAACAATTTTATACTCAACTGAAAACATTTTCTGTATGCCTCTTGTGATATTTTACATAATGGTTGTTTCTTGAAAATTTTCCCGTGGAATAGTATTTAATTGTGTAGTAGTCAATATTAATATTTGAAATTGATTAAACAATATTGTCAGATAGTTTCAATTGGCTACTCTTATTTTTGTGCAGTTGTGACTCTAGGGATTAGTGCCAACACTGTGTTTGCAGAGGATGCAACGACCAAAACATCATCCGATAATAATCTTGGGGATGATTTAACTGGATTTAGAAAAATTGAGGATGGTTCTGTAGCATCAAATATACATACAGCAAAATGGAGAGTCTTTACTGATAAAGCAAGAGAGCTTTTTCTACAGGCATGCAGTTTCTTCCCGTTGCTTTGGTTTTGGTTTTAATTTCTATTCAGTTCTGTTATATATGCTACCTAGTAGAAAAAGGATGTTGTTGTTGATTATGTATTATTATTTGTCCTCATTTTTTTAGGGAAAACTCAATGATGCTGAAAGACTCTTCCTTTCTGCCATACAAGAAGCTAAAGAAGGTTTTGGCGAGCAAGATCCGCATGTTGCGTCTGCATGCAACAATTTGGTTGTTTTACCTGCACTTGATAATTGTTTCTTTCTTAAATGTTTTGGGAACTATGCAATAAATTATGGAGAATTTTCCTTTTGAAGACTGTTATTTTCTGTAATGTTTTTTTGGAAGATTTATAGGAGAATGGGAAAAATACATCTAGGGGAGGATGAGGTTACCTCCTACTTTAAAATATTAATGGTATGTTTGAATGGAGAGTGTTAGAGGGGAGAACTTATTTTTCTTTTTAAAATTAAGGAAGCTATATAATGTTTCTAAAAATAAATTAAGCGTGATTGAAAGGTTATCTATCATATTATTATCAATTTTTTTAAAATCTCAAATATATATCAAAACCCTCAATCCAAACATATTGGAGACACTTATTGAGTTGATGCCTTTCAATTTCTTTTTTAAAAAAATCGTTTTTATTCTTCTAGTTCTTTGATGACTTTAGACTACTTTTTCTTAATTATATTTTATTGTTGTATTTGCATACATTTTTTTTTGCTGAGGTTTGTTCTATCATTGTGCTATCTCCCTTGTGGATTTAGCTTTTGTTTCCTTACAATGCACTCTTTTTTTCTTCACCATGGTTTTATCCCTTTGGATTTTCCTAATAAGGTTTTTAACAAGACAATTGCCGTTCTTGCACATTGTTACCTTGGGTATTGGTCTAGTTCCCCCAAGTTGTAATTTTCCTCTTTATTTTAATATACTTTTTAGGGTGCTGTAAGTGACAGGTGGTTGATCTGGTGTGTCAACATAGTTGGGATGCCAAATCTACCATATGATCCTTTTTCACCTTTGTAGCACTGACACCTCTAATCAAATGTGTGTCCCAGTGTCCAACACCGACACCCGATTAATTCATTTTCTCAAATTCTTACCAGTGTCGATGTTTCATTGTCGGTGTTGTATTCGGTATTCATGTCAGTATCCGTGCTTCATAGTTTTGCACTCTATTTATTTTTGGCTTAGAAGCATCACAATTCTGAACTTCTGTTAAGAAACATTTGTACATTGATCATAATTTTTTAAAAAAGAAAAATGATGTAGTCTACATACCAAGAGTGACAGCTGCAGAAAATAAGAGACAGTGTGGAATTTACCCCTATTGTTAAGGTTAATTTAGAAAGTAAATGAATCTATTATTACACAACTTAAATTTCTATTATTTTCTTTTCAGGCCGAGTTGTACAGGGTCAAAAAGGCATTTGACAAAGCAGAACCATTGTATTTGGAAGCTATCAACATCTTAGAAGAATCTTTTGGTCCTGATGATGTAAGGTAGGGTATTGCTGCCCATCATCAACGATGCTTGTACTTTATTGTTACTAGGAACAGAAAATGTCCATAAAATAAATGAATGGAAATGATTATATAGGGCTTGCATGGGTCAGGCTTAATGCCCTTGAAATAAAGGAACATAAATGATAATCTAGGGTTTGCATGGACCACAATTTTTGTTCTGTTCTTTGAAATAAATGAAAGCACTGCATCAAGCTTCCTGAAACAGTTCTCCAACTATGTTATTCTGATTTCAAGTTCCTTTGAGTTTTCTTGGTATGTGGCATTGCCAACTTTTCTTTTTGATTGATAGTGCAAAAACATCTTACACTGGCAGTGGGTCGAATACATTTTCTATCAATTAAATTTGGTTTTTCCTTTTTTTCTATTATAAAATTTCCTTTTTCTACATGAGTTATTCAATGAAAGTATATCAAATTAAAATCTAAGCCTATGGTTAACTGTGATCATGCAGGGTTGCGGTTGCTGTTCACAACCTAGGGCAGTTCTACCTTGGACAGCGGATGTTGGAAAAAGCTCGAGTTAGCTATGAGGTAATTTGATAAATTTAACAAACTTGATCTTGATGATCCGTGTGCTGATTTTTTTTATCCATCTATTGGATTGAAGATACTTTTTTAAACAATTCTAACTAATACTTATCAACTTCACTCCATTTTCATATAACTCTCCGTAGTATTTTCAAGTATGGTAATTAAGCAACCGGTTATGGCATATTTGGAGACACATAATTTTTTTGTGGCACTAACATGTTCTTATAGTGATATTAGTCTATTCTTTCGCGTTCCTTCGATTATACTGACCACATTATCTCCTTTTAACTTTGTTTCTTAACAGCGCGCTTTGAAGGTATGGATCTATTATGGTGAGGCAGAGACATTTATTTTCCTCTCTATACTGTAATCACTTTATGATTCATTAGTATATCTTAAAACCATTTCATTGTTTAATGATCAAGCCATATGCTGTCTTAATGTCAATGTCTATTTATTCAGATAAAAAGGCGTGTTCTGGGATATGAACATTCAGAATGTTCAGATACAATGTATCAAATCGGCATGGTAATTGTTTGTCCTTTCAGTATACTCTTTCTAACTCTTGTATGCCTTGTTTGGTAAAGCAGTCTAATACTCTCTTTAGAGATGAGAAATCTTGATTTTAAGATGGTGGATGGGAGACAAAGTTTCTCTTTGTTTTAGAATGTAGTCTAGGGGAGAAGTGAGACAAGGATTTGTCATAGATATCCTTAGTTACTCCTCTTTCGTAAAGTTAAGGGGGGTATTTTCGTTCATTAAACTTTGCATATGTGTACTTCTTCTAAGGTTAGATTCTTATTATATATTGTTTAGTAACTTTAGTTCTCTTTTCTTTATATTGACATGAAAAAGCATTTCTATCCTCTGATTTCTCTTTCATGTTTTCTTAACAATTTTCTTTTATAAAATTGAGTGTGAATTAAAGAAATGCCTGAAGAAACACTAAAATAAAGAAGTTTCCTTTACTTGTATTTGCATGATTTGTGTGAAGCAATGTTCCATGATAGCTCGATAGTGATTCAGAACTCTAAAATGTAAGGGGATTATCTTTGTAATTTCTTTGCTCAGAATGTGATTGCATTGTTTGTGACCCCTCTGTTTCTTAGATTTTTGGCTCAAATGTATCTTAAGCTGCAATATTTGTGTTCAGGTGCTGTATCTTGAAGGAAAAGAAAAGGATGCCGAGGCTCTTATTAAGGACTCTATAAGCATGCTAGAGGTGCACAATACATTTTTATCTTACTTAAATTCCCTCAGCCATGGGGTTTGGTAAACTTAATTTTTTTTGTTCTTAAGCTATTTTATTTACCTGTGCAGAGAAGTGCTGAAGGGGAGTCACTTGTATGCATTAGAAGACTTCGTTTCCTCTCACAGGTGCTTGTTTTAATCTTTTTGGCCCCTGAAATAGTGATTTGTATTAGATGGGAAAATTATGTTGTTTTTCAATGTCAATTAGAATGAAAAATGACTCTTCCTATTTCTTTATTGTGAATTTGTACCAACTGCCAAAAGGACAATCCATATTGTACATGATGTGAACAGAAAATACCATCTAGGCCGAAAAAGGACACTTAAAACCTGAATAAAACAATCCAAGTATATTTCAGAGGCAAACTAATTGTACATGTATGTGCTTTAGAACTAAATTTTTTATAAATAAAATAAAATAAAATCAAATTTTTCGGATCTTCACCTAATAACTTAACCTTTGGTAAGAGTCGGTTCTTGGCATTATATCAAAGTTTCTTAGACTGGTTGCTAGGGAATTTGATATCTTCCCCAAGTTCTTTATAGCTTGATTAAAATTTTCAGCTTAAGGTGTGTAATGAGTTTATGCATTGTCTACCTCAAAGTGGTTCTGTTCCAACTTCTCTGTGCTAATCTTCTTAATGATATTAACCTATTGTTATAATTTTTTTTCAGATATATTTGAAATCACATCGACTTGATGAAGCTGAGATGATACAGAGAAAGATCCTAAATATAATGGAATTGTCAAAGGTTCTTTTTGTGAACTTCTTTCTCCTCTTCTGTTTTCAAATTTACTTTCTTCAATAATAACAATGATACATGCATTAATTACAAATCTCTATAAAATAGCGAGTGAGTGGAAGATACTCCTGAACAATTAAAATAACCTCAGTTGTCAAATATATGTGGTTGCTTCTTGTTTGCTACACTTTGTCATTTGCTTCTTTTAGACTTAATTGTGATAAGCTTTCTAAATGAAATTAAAGAAAGTCTTGCGAGCTTAGTGATATTTCATAATCTGTTGTCGTTGTTAAAAGCATGATGGAATTTGTGTAATACAGGGATGGAATTCCTTGGACACAGTTATTGCAGCTGAATCCCTGGCCCTGACCCTACATGCATCATCCGAAACAAAACAGTCAAAAGAGCTTCTTGAAAGGTTATTTTAATATTTTATTAATTTATCAACATTTCGGAAATTAACTTTGACCTTATGCAAATGAAATCCTCTCTCTCTCTCTCTCTCTCTCTTACAGATGTCTTGAAGTCCGGAAAGCCTTACTTCCTAGTGTTCACATTCAGGTTAGTTGTTCCTTGAATGGGATTTTGACAATTACCATTCTATTGAGATTTCAAATCCCTCTAAAGCATTACACATAGTATTGTTTTTATTTCATGTATGCTAATGCTTGAGGTGAATATGTTATTGCTTTATTAAAGTAAAGATAAAATCATGATATTTTTTTCATTTACCCATGGCCAGATTGGTGCAAACCTACTTCATCTAGCAAGAGTGGCAATACTTGATTCCAGCCAACAAAAAGAAAGCAATGTTTCTAGAGCTAAAGCTGAGCTTGATATGGCAAAGGATCATTTGCATAATTCCATAAGGTTTCTATTAGTTTGATGTGCCTAATTCTTTCATAACTATTTTTACATATAATGCCAAATCAAATTATCATCACACTTATTTATATTTCTTCAGTGCTGATTATTCTTTCTTCGCACTGAGAAGCTTTCATGTTGAAGTCTTTTTCCTTAGTTATTTCTGTGTCCGAGTGTTATGGGACTGGTGTTATATGATGTTATAAAACGACGTTTTAGTTGTTGACTCACTTTAGGAATGAATATAATTTTTTCACTTAACCGACAACTTAGATAGATCTTAACTAATAAATATATAGATTTTATTCCTTTTCAACATGATATATGTTAAGGAATGCTTAGGAACATTCAACCGGTAGGCCCTGAAGATAATTAAAATGCCTCAATTGAAAATATTGGGGAAACGCAAGTCCCACAATGCCAATTGATAGAGCTCTAAAAGAGTTTATAAAGAGTGTGGTAAGGATCTGAAGAGTATGAAAATGATCCATATTTTAATAATTTGGGATGAACTTTATTTATTTTAATTTAGTTTGTAATAATTCTTAGTTTGCTTTAATTTGGAATTGTAATAGTTTTAATGTAGCTTTAGTTAATGTCATGTGTAAATGAAGATACTCTGCTTCCTCACATTTAATTTATTTTAGAAAAAACATGATGTAAGTCTAATATGAGTCTAAAGAATTTTGTTACTTATGACCCATTTAAGTTTAGAGATAGTCTTATTATAAATATGCATATGTAACCTTATTAAGACAAGTTTGAAATGAATTAGAGTTTTCTCTTAATGAGAATATTGAGTGAGATATATTTCCTCTTTGAGTTTTTGGATTAGAACTTACTTGAATCTTATCAATAGTTTCCTTAACATTGTGGCAATTCCTCATTGACTTATCAATCATCATTGATTGTGGCGCCTTCTCCATATTCTCAATCTAATCTATGTTCTTTTCTTCTTTTCCCCTTTTATTTTACCACTTTGTTTCAAGAAACCACTTGGTAGATCCTTAATCTCTTGTGGAATCAACCCAAATCCACATTAGAGTGTCATCCCTTATCTTACAAGCTGATTTTGTGATGACCAGTTAAACCCAATATAAAAACCTAGGAGAAATGAAAATACAGAAGAAACAAGCTTACAATCTGAAGGTCCAAGGAGCCATTGTATTTAATTACCACCAAAGATTCCCGTGTATAGTCTACTTGGACCTGCTTGATTAATTTTTGTTTGAAACTTATTGAACTGTTGTAATCTGATGGTCCTTATTATATAACTGCTTAAGCTATACTTTAATTTCTTCCAAATATTGTAGGATTATACAAATAGTTTCTTGATTAAGAATTGAATTATTATATGCATATGCAAGCAATTTTCAATATTATAATATTTGCCAAAACAGAGATTATTAAAACAAACACACATTCACTCCACCAATTAATCCCATTTATTATGGATCAGCACTTGATAATTCACAGCTATCAACAGTATTTTTCGTTTTCCTGACATTTGTTTATGGTTTGGATGTTTGATTTTGGATATTATTTGCTTTGGCAGTTGTTTGTCCTTCAACTTTAGAGCATTTTGCAGTGACTCATATGAGGTTTTGGGAAGAAAATAACATTCAAAATCTTTTTAGGTCTTCGTGCTTTGGTTTTTGGTGTCTTTGCAACGTGTAGAAACTATTCTGCAAAATAAAGAAAGAAAAACCAAAAATATTGGTGGCTTCTTTGCTATTCATTGTGATTCTGTTTTTCGTTTTATTATGTCCAACTTTTGCTGGAATTTCTATCCCTTGTCTCTTAATGCAATAGATCTTACATGTAATAAATCAAATTGTTGCACATTGCTGGGGAATAAATTTGTCTTGAAAATGCTGTCTCTAGTCTAAGAAAATTATGTTTGATTCCCTCTTCTCCGACAACAATGATATTTGTCATTGAAAAATGAAAATTGAGTATGCTTTACCACTTTTTTAATGTATTTCTCCCTTTCCATCTCAGGATTGCGCGTCAATGTTTAGATAAGGTATTGAAACAAAAAGACAAGTTCAAGAAAAACAGTGTACTTGTACATTCTAAAAAGGAAGCCCACGCAGCACTTGTCATATTGGTTAGTTTTATTTCCCTATTAATAGCTTTGTCTTATTAAAATAGAATTGTGATATATACTCTTTTGTAATTAAAAGTTGATGTATTTATTAAAATAAGAATGAAATGAAATTTTTGCAGTTGCAATCACTCAATACTCTATCATCGGTGGAGTTAGCTAAGCAAGAATTGCAGGAGACTCAGGTTAGAATATGTTGAGTCTCTTATTGTATGTGATATGATTTGAAAAAAAAATTATAAGTAGGAGATGTCTCTCACCTTACTAACCGATGTTGTAAAGACAAGTTAGGTTTAACCCAAATTCTATCATAGTACTAGAGCCTATCCTAGATATGTTGGACCTCATTATCGGATCATGCTTCAAATGTCCAATATTGAATGTGAAGGTGTGTTTTGAGAATTTCACATTGAATATGATATGATCTAAAAAAATGTTAACCTTACAAGTCAATTTTGTAAGAATGAATAGTGCACCCAAATTCTAGACCCAATGAAAGCAAATCTTCTAATTTCATATTCTACCTGGTCTAAATATTGGTGTTCTTTGGCAAAGCAGAAAGGGAATACCAACGTTGAAGCTCAAGAGGCACTTCTTCAATGCATTGCTACTTACAAGGAGGTAAGCATTAACTATTTACATTGCTAAATTTTCTTGGGAGCACGGATATTTTTAATTGACTTAGAGTTCAATTTTTTTTTAGTAAAAGCTCTTTATTTTGTTCATTTTCAATAGTGAACTCCATTTTACTAAATTATTGTATATATAAAAGACAAAGGAAAAGAAAAGCATATCATATAGGTACTTAGATGTATGTATTTTGAATATTTATCACAACTATACTCTTGCTTTGCAGTTTGTACATGAGAAGGCCATTGTTGATTCTCCTGAAATAAAGACCGAATATCTTTCATGTTTTAAGCGTGCTCAAAGCTTGCTTGGCGATAAACTTAATTCAGAGGATTTCCAAAAGCTGAATCAGTCATCATGAAGAGGATTTTTTTTTCCTTTTCTATTTTCGTGAAAGGGAAATTTTTAGTCAAAAAAGAAATAAATAAACAAGCCAAATTGCCTCAACGGCTTTTGGTGTCAGAAAGAAATGTACATCTGACCAGGATTTACAACATTCATTCTTATTGATAATCACACAAAGCATCTCACTGTTGTGTGTAATTATTAATCACATTACTTTGATATTGAAATGTTCTATACTTGTATTATGCTTTGTTGCTACTACAACTATTACTAATTATTAATTACCTGTTTTTATTCAAGTAGTTATACTTTTCTGCTGACAAAAATTACAATGCCATGATATCTAGTAATTAAGGTTTAGCCAACATAATATTTTATTTGTAAAACATTTTCTCTTAGGTAATTTTGCTGCATTTGTATCCAGATATCTTAACGAGCTATCTACAATTACCTAAATAAAGATTATGATGAGACGTTAAGTTTTGTTATGATATGATAGTATATAAAATTGAACAAGATAAGATAGTGATATGATCAACGTTACTTTATTATATATTCGACGTGCACATGATGATAAATTAGATGATATTATTTTATTTTGTGATGTATTTAGTATATATTTTATTATGATATAATATATATATATATATATA
>JBBPBR010000004.1:78192265-78202973 GCA_037974775.1 Cicer pinnatifidum
GATTTTAACTATGAATCAACTAATGTTCATCAAGAATGATTTTTCTTCAATCAATTGTATCAAGAAATAAATTTTAACTGTCCATTATGAATTCTTTGATGACTCTAAAGACATTAAGTGAAGTAAATAATAATAATTTAATTAACGATTATGTTAACAAGTGACATTAAGACACTTATTAAGGAAAAAAATAATAAAAAAAATTAAGTTAAAATTATCACTTCTTAAAATTTCAACAATCTAAATGTACATCTTTTAAAATTTTAATTCTCTTTTTGATTTCTTAATAAGGACTCCAAAAAAATTTGTTAACATTTTCTTTAAACTAATAACGCAAAACATAAAATTGTGGCTTATATAGTTCGTAGTTACATACCAATTCTACATTGTTCTTTTTGCCACGTTGTTCAATTATTAACACGGTACAAATGGCTAACAATTGTAAATATCTTAATCAATACGACTCGGTTGATGGACAGATATTATCTCATCACGCTCTTAAGGTTTTGTTTGAGTTTAAAAAGAAAGTGAAGGAATAGCTTCAGAGTGAGGAGAAAATAAAGAAATATAGATGAATTTTTAAAATAATTGCTTTAATAATTTTTTAATTTAATTTTAAATAATACTTTAATTATTTTTTTTTTATTTTTTTTATTTAATTTAATATTATAATTTTTTTATATAAATTTAAAAAATTCATCAAAATTTTCAATATCAATTTTAAAAAAATTTATGTATTTATTAAATGTATAACTTAAATATTCAAATAAATTCATATTTTCATCTCCAAAAACATCAAATAAAAAATGAAAATATGAATTTATTTAAAAATTTAAGTTATAAATTTGATTTTATATTAAATATCATAATTAATTTTATGAGTTTTGTTTAAAATTTTTTATGAATTTTTAAATTTTGTAAAAAAAAAATGATAACATTGTTGACATTTTAAAGCATACAATCAAATTCTTAATTAAAATTAAATAAAGGACTAAATCATAAAAATTAAATAAATGATTGAAATGTTACTTAAGTGATCCTAGGAGTAACTGTGCCTAAATTTTTTTATATTTTTTAAAAGATCATCCAGTACAATTTTTAACTTCTCCAATACCAGAGGTAAAAACCTCAAAAGGGGCACACTGTTACTATCATCAGTACCTTTCTTCTACTATCCATCCCTTAAACGGTAAAACCCCCCACTATGACAATAACCAAGTCATGATAATAATAGTGAAACTAACCAAATAAAAGTTACGCCACTACTCACTACTAGGACTATCAAATACACACTAGAAGAAGCTTTTTACTTTTTGTTTTCATTACACTTCCTAACACTTACCTACTAGTGATAAATAGGGCCGTTTTTTGAAACTGAATTCACAAGCACAGGAATGCGGCCTAAATAATGAATATCCTGGGAAATTCCTCAGAAACTAGTAATTTTTCTATCAACCTATTTAACTTTGCCCTAGTTTCACAAAATTTAGTTAGTTTCCATAAATACAGTGTTAATCCCTCTTCATCGCTTTGGCAACAAAAGTTCTTGTAACTGCTATTGCAAGGTATGCCAAGATTGTCAGAGCAACTCCCCCAAACAGAATAACACGATCGTACGCAGCAATTTGGACTGTGTATATTCGCATCCCTATTGTATTCCAGTTGCTTTCTGTCCAGACTGGGTCTACAACCCCCATGTTGTCGGAGGAATTAGGGGGCAAAACACTCCATACTCCTGATTCAAATTTTAACCGGGTTGAATATGCTGGAACATACCTGTAGAAGATTATGCATCAAGGTAAAAAATTACAGTGCATCAACTTAGCCATTTAATCATGTCAAGTCAACAAGTGCAGTACCTGGAAAATGGAATTTCACATATAAACACCTGAATAGTCTAAAGATGACAATCTAACCAACTACGTATCAAATGAGCATACTTAACAAGGTATCAATTATGACATAAAGCTTAGAAATGGTATGGATTATGGAATAAAATCCATTTCAGGAGGCATATCAACAGCGACGCCACCTCTTGAGTTTAACAGGAAAACTAGTGGGTTAATCTAAATTATGGCTACTATGGTAAATATGTCTGCGCATGAATGTGAGAATCTGTGAGCATGTATGTGTAGATAATGAATCTAACATAAATATAAACACATAATTTGCCAACATTTTACACAACCATTTTCAGCTTTTATTTCATGAAATATCAAATATTCGATTTAAAGGCAAAAGTATTCAGACATGATTCTAATCTGAAAATAACCATGGATGATACTTAATGGGAATAATGATTAGGCAGAAATAGCGAAATAAATCAGGTATACATCCAAGTTTCATTTTAAAGTACTCCCTGTCCCAAAATAATTGTCACGTCACATTTGCAAAAAAAAAAAAATGACCCAAAATAATTGTCGCTTTCAGTTTCCAATACAACTGTAAATATTTATTTTCCAATTGTACCCTCTAAGTTATGTTGTGTACATCACTCCCCGAGTTATTATTCTCCACTTAGCATTTATGATGTTGAAAATAAATCAATAGTTGATATGGGTAGTTTGGTAAAATCACCGTTCTCTTTCAATCATTTGTCATCTTTTCTTAATCTAAGTAAAATGGTGATCAAGACATGCAGAAGTTTAACTTTCTATCCATATTCCATGGTTCAGTTGTGTTCCCATAATAAAATGAATACATTACTTATCCAATTCTGCGGGATGTAAAACTCAATTCAATTATAGAGGCAGAAGCACAACATTAGATGATAGCAAGCCTGCATAGTCCTGGAAAAGAATACCAACAAGAAGCGGGGGGGAAAAAATACCGGCAACAAATAGGCTAAACACTGCACCACTAATATCCTAAATTTATGACCAGTAAATATATATCCGTTTACCAAATCTATGAAGTATGAAGTATGTTTAAACAAGAAAATACCTAGTTGTAGAAAGAGCACAAACTCCCTTTCCATCAGTCTCCGCTCTAATGCAAACTTCATCGCTACCACTGCAACCTTTTTGACAACTTGAGCCATTATTCTCATTTGGGGTTGAAGTTATGTCGGCTAGAAAATTCCAGATGAACCTGGGAACGTCATTAATATATCCTGGATAAGGTGTGGACGAAGGCTCATCTAAGATAACACCAACATAATTGCTCGCACAGGTTGAAGCAGGTGAAATATATTTCTTCACCAACTCACAAGAAAGACCAGGATCACAGTCCAGCAAGCAATCCATAAGTTGTTCAACAAGTGAGACATTTACATTTATAGCAGCCAAAGTTGAATTTTGTACATCATTAGTTTCACTAGCAAGTACATAAAGGGTTCGAGCAACAAGAGAAGCAGCAGCAACTACAGCCGATGAGTTCACATTCGCTGCATTAATCATACAAATGAGAAGGCATGTGACATGGGAGATATCCATTGAAGACTAGAACAAGTCAAACAAGCATGCGAAAAGTAATGCCAGGTTCATAGGTTAACTCACATAAATCATCAAGATGACTGTGGTAGAACTTGTTGACAAAGGAAGAGTCAAAATCTTCTAACACAACACCAGAGATTCCAGGATTCTGATAAAATATGAGGGAAAGAGCAAAAGAATGAAAATAATGAACAATGGCAAACTATGAAATGCAATATATGTCAATACCAATTACAAAATTCAACATAGTACATTAACACATACATTCAATTATGCATTGACAACAAGGTACAGTCAATACAAATAATATGATTCAACATGGCACATCAATAATTCGGTCAAATGCACCTGTTGTGCGCAACTTACTGATGTAGCTGCGAAGTTTTTTATTTTTTTGGCTTTTTATAGCATGTTAGTGTGATGTGCCCATGATAGCACCCCTACCATTTATTATGGAGTTAATACATTGATACTATTCCAAATGCAATGTTAACAGATATAATAGAATACAAGATTGTCTTGAACGTCTATATAATATATCCAGAAAGGACTATCTGTGTGCTTTATATATCAAATTGATCTCAAGAAAATGTGTGGAAGTATGTATAAATCACCACAACCTTCCCTTCAATAAGGACTTCACCAATGAACTTTATAAAGTCCAAAGTTTAGGAAGTTGATTTTTAAGAAACTGTGTGCTTTATATATCAAAATGATCTCAAGAAAATGTGTGGAAGTATGTATAAATCACCACAACCTTCCCTTCAATAAGGACTTCACCAATGAACTTTATAAAGTCCAAAGTTTAGGAAGTTGATTTTTAAGAAACTACTATTACTTGTAAATTGCATATATTCTAGTAAGCACTGTGTGAAAAGTGAACTATCCAGAACCTTATTCAAAAAGGTCATTAAAGATGACGGAGGTATCCCAGGATTTGAGACACTTGCAGATGCGATCCTTATGTCTTCCGATAGCAGTGACTCTTGTGCATGTTTCAGGGCAACCATTATCTGATTTGTGGCAGAAGAATCCTGCAATGATGCGGTGTTAATCATAAGCATATTTAGCACAATACTCTAATTCTGATGATGCACACAAACTATATAACACAATATCCTTTTAAAATTGCAAAAGGGCATTAGTGTGCAAGTGTTTAAATGATTCATCTCACCCCTTCTGCATGAGCAAAAAAGCTTTTAGCACCTTGACTAAGACCCTTTCCAACAGAACCAATTTCAAGGACCTGTGAAACACCCCACCACAAAAGCATAAGTTAGGTTGTTAGCAAATAAAGTAATTTAAGGGGAGGCATTTATATACAATCTGGCTTATAAATTTAAATACTATGCATCTCGTCACCCTCCAATACTACTAGTCAGTGGTAATAATTATTAAGAGCATAAAGAGTACCTTTTCAATTAATGAGTGATCAAGGCCATGAACAGCATCAGAGTGCTCGTCAAGTTCTACCAAAAATCTCCTACTTCCAAGATAACCCCATGCCTCTCCAGTGAAAACTACAAAAACAAGCTGCATTGAGTTTATGAAATTATCAGCAATAAAGTACAGAGAAGCAACAACATGTCAGTAAACTACTTGGTTCTTGAGTATTATAAGCTTGCTTATTCATTTTTTTTAAAATAAATAACACTTCCCTAAATAAAATAAATTTTTTATCATAACCAGTAGTTTTTTGAAGAAAAAAAGGAAAAAAGCTAATATTTTTAGTGCTTCTCTAGAAAGCTAGGAAGAGTAGCTTTTGAATAACAGTTATATGCCTAATCATAAGTGTTTTCTTGTCATTTTTCATTTTCAAAGCTTATCAAAATACATCCTATACAGAGGTTTTTGAAAGAAACCCTAATAATTATTGTATAAACAAATATGGGAAATGCTAACATGTTCCCTTAGGGCACTTGTTAGTGTACTAAAGATAGAAATTTTGTATTGACAATTGTGCATTCCATTTTTTTAAGATATAATTACTATTTGTGGAATCTTAACATGTGCCCTGCCCTAAGGGCACATGTTAGCATGACCCAACAAATATATGGAGTAAGGGCAACTTGCACCAATTAATCCAAGGGAACAGCACAAAGCACCAAAGCACAAATAGAAACTGTAACAAGAGTACATATTCTAATAATGATAAACCCAATACATTTGTGCTTTTCTAAAAAAGAGAACCACGAGAAAGGGGTGGAAAACTGCCAGAAGTTCACTATGTAGAAACGAAAAAAGGGGAGTGCACAAGGTTTCCTACCATTGAATTGGGTGCAACTATTGCATTCCAAATAAAACATTTAATCCACAATCTCATCACAAGAAACTGGAAAGGATGGTAGATAATTATTTAACAAGCCTCAAGAAGATATAATGATTAAGAAACATTGACCAACCAGGATACTTTTGACCATAAAGAGATCTTCAAGGTAAATTAAACCAGAAAAACACAGGGAAACTTATAATAAGTCTAATACAAACATATCTGAGATATCTTTTCTCTCTTCTAACTAACTTTCCCTCCAAGTTGTTGTGTACAAAAGTTACTTCCTCTCCTAAAGTGCGAATTGGCTCGCGCAGCCAGAACATTAAAGCCTTATTGAGTCGCTTCCTATTACTAATTGAGTCCAAGAGCCTAGCAGTTATGAACAGTCCACCTTTTCAAAAAAAAGTTATGAACAGTTCCATAAACTGGGATCCAAAAACATTTTTGATTATTTTGTACGTACCTGCTTACTAAGGTCACCAAGACTGTCCAAACGAGAAAGTGCATCAGCTGCTGCCAGTAATGCAATTAAACCCTGTAAAGTAGTCAATGTATTAGACTATATTCTGATTTTGGAACAAAAATTGTAAATAAAACACTTAATTTGGCAAGAGAAAAAAACAGCATACTGTAGTAAATGCAGTTGCACTTACAGAAATAGGGGAATCTGCACCAAGACTTTTATCCCGGAAAAAGGAAGCAGAATCCATAGAGGCTACTGTCAATATAATAGGCTTAGACGGTTTCAAGGAAGAACTGTTGATTGGGGGAAGAGACGACCAAACACTGTCTTCCATATGAAAATACACAAAGTTAACATCAACCATAACAATGCAAAGATTTTAAATTTCTCATCAAAATGAGAAGGGGATGATAATATATTCTTAATCTAGATCCAGGACAACCCTACTATAAGAACCATGTGATGCGACATTCAAAAGGATATTTTAGCCCCATGTTTTCCCTCAATATATAAACACCCAGAACCCATTCCTTATGGCAAATATAATCTAGTATTTTATATATGGCGATTTATTCCACAAAATCTGAGCCTCAAAATTAATCCTTTTGTATATACAGATCTGAAAATTTTATGCATGTTCACTGTCTCGCACGACTGACCTTGTATCTAGTTTTGCAGCAACACGCGATTTACAGTTACGAATTTCATTTAATACTATCATATCATAAAACTGCATGTACAAATCATATTCACAATTTTTTCCCCTGCAGACCTGCTCTAAACTGGGGGAAGCCACCCTTGACCCCATGTGTATTCCTACCCAAAAAAAGTCACACCCACAAATTGTTGCAGAGTTTATAGAGTAGAATCTAAGAAACTTCACCTGTATCCACCTAAAGGGAGGCAAGTTCCTTCTCTCAAACAAGAGTCTGAGTCGTGTGTTCCAGATTTCATTGTCTAATCCAAGATAATCAAAACACAAAAAAAATAATGAGACATTTTTCTTCATATGCCAGAAAGTAACAATTCTTTACAATAATGGATCATACCTGCATCACCAGATCAAACTCAGCCACATTAGAAGTATAAGCTTTCTTTTTGTTCTCACTCTTTAATACAAACTGTACAAACAGGAAGGAGAATTAATCTTCCTAATGTTCATATAAACAATAATAAGATTCGTATCAGGGCACTATCAATTACTGTTAATTAAATTAATAGTAATAGTGAAAAATATGTACATTGTGTAGTCTAGCTCTAGCCAAAAAAAAATATCGACCAATAATATAATATAATAAAAGTATACCAACAATCAAGTCTTATCCACTAGGTAGGGTTGGCTACATGAATCGGCAACCACAAAACTCTTTTCCCACTAGGTGGGTCTGTTTATATACATCAAATTACATGATTATGCCCTATCATAAATCATGTCTAAAGACAAATTATTTCATCCGAATACTTCCTTAAGGTTTTGCCTGAGTTTTCTTAGATATCCTCTACCTCTTAACAATTGAATTCCTCTAATTTGATCTATTCTCCGTACTGGGATATTATAAGTCTTCTCCACACGCGTCTAAACCACCTAACCCGAGATTCTATCATCTTTTCCATAATAGTTGTTACCCAAACTTTTCCTCGAATGTATTCCTTCAATATTATTTCACCTAGATTGTCCACTCATCCATTGTGAAATTCTCATCCTTAAAACGTCAAATTTATTTTATAATTGTCTCTTTACCCTTAGACATTCAATACTATACAACATTACAGATTTTATAGTTGTGCAGTAAAATTTTGTTGCTCAAACTTGAGAAGGTGCTTTTCAACCACAAATAGCATGCAAAGCACTCCATTTCATCTATCCCACTTAAACCCTATGGTTTATTCTCTATTTTCCAATCATTTTGTATGATCACCCAAGATACCAACCTTGTGATTTGTTATGATCTCCAATTTATGCCATTAAGTTTGAATTTGTGTGCCTTCTGCTTAACTTGCATTTCATACACTTCTTTCTATTTAAACTGAAGAACCGTGTATCCAAAGTTTGTCTCCGCATATCTAACAACAATCTCAAAATGTAATATAGTCCATCACTAGTATCTTGTGTCTCAAGTTTAAGAAAGAACATGAAAATACTATGCAATACCTCATGAAGAGTCTTTGTGCCACTTTCCGTGAGTAAAAACACAGGAAAACCATAGGATTTCCACATAATACCAGAACCCTGTAGATGTTGAAGCAAAAAGAAAAGAAATAAATTAACCATTCTAGGTAATTGATTGTTTTATCTCAAAACTAATATAGCATTATATCCAAAAGATAATTGGTTATATTCAAACCATATATCTTCTAATACATCTAATATAATGTATAATATATACTTCTGATTGTAATCCAAGACATACTTCACCTATTAATTTGTCTTTCGTATCATATCTCACATGTCACTGAATACCGATAATTTTTCAATGTAAATCCACATAAGTAAAGAACTTCATAGACCCCAAAAAGAATCTATTAGTTAAAAATTACTTTCTATAAAAAATAATTGAATCAGAATTGGAAATAATTAGCGGAAACAAGCAAAGAAAAGGACAAATAAATGATGTTGACATGAGATTTTAATATCCCCAGAAACTGAAAGAAAAAGTAAATCCATATCGTACACTCGGATTCCATTCATAGCTTATATTATGGTAAGAAGCAAATTCAGCTTGTGGAAACTTTTGATCTGGTGAGAATCCTACATATGATAAAAAATAAAAAATAAAACTGTTATTGTGGGAGCAGCTTTAAAAGCAAACACTTCTCTATCTTTTTCTTTAGGATAGAAACACTTATCTATCTTTGTTTAAAGCAAACCAATAATAGTATTTACCATTTAACTTCTTCTGCGGATCAATAACTGATTCAACTAATACACCACCAACTTTACTTGCAAAACTTGAATCAGCTGATAATCTGAAAGGGAAAAATCACATTTAGGAAAGTTAAAAAAATATCACAAATCATAAATGAATATGCAGTGTTAACGATCATGCCACTAAACAATGACTAATTCATGCATAGATTCACATTACAAACATACATTTGGGTAAACAAACCTACCTTTGTCCTAAAATATTTCTAAGATACTTTAGGTCCAAACCTACATTTGCAGCTTTTCAACTGAAATATGAACATAAAGCTTCCACTAATTGTAATTTAACTAAGATGCAATAGAATTTAGCAATTCTTAATTCTTAAAACAGAAATGTTGAAATATGACGATACCTGTTAAAGAGAGTTGGAAATTCATCCAATGAAACCAATATAGCAGATGGTTCAGATACATCATCAACATTTTCAAACCTTACTATTGGAGCCACAACCTTATCTCGACCAGGATCTAAGAAATTAAAACAACAAAAAAGAAAGAAACAACACATCAAATTTGCAATTAATCCCTAAAAACACAATGAATCATGAAAATGGGATAGAAGCTAAAATTGAGACTGACTTGAACAACCGATTGTTCCAGAAAGATTTAGCAGCCGAACACAAGGAAATCCATCGACGTCAGTGTACATAGTGTTCTGAAGATCGGGAACCGATTCCATGGAGCTGGATTGTACTGTGAAAAGCAAAAAAAAAGTGAGAAATGGACGTGAATCGAAAATTGAAGTCAACGTGTAAGGTGATCTTACCATAGATGGAAAAGAGAAGGTGAGAAGCGAAGAAGAGGAAGAAGAAGGTTGGCGCCATGGATGAATAAACCCTAGTGAGTGAGTGAGTGTTGTATTCCGTCTTTGTTCTTAGCTTAGTTGATATGATTCTGAAATTGCATGATGATTATGTGATTTCATTGAGATCAAGCGCATCCAATGGTTTCGACTTTCCATTAAGTTATCAAACGTGGACTGCTTTGGTTTCGAGGTTGGGTTCACTTCTTTGCCAAAAGTACCAATCCCATATTGAAAAATAATTTTTAAAAACCATTTAATTTAATAACAATAATAATAATATTAATAATGATAATCGATGCGTCTCATAATAATTGTGACGTTAACAAAAAAAATTATCTTAAAATAATTTTCATTTTTAATTTCCAATACATTTTAATTTTTTTACTGATTTTATCTTTTAATTAATATTATATGCATCATTTTTTATTTATTATCATTTTACTTTGCATTTATAATAATTTGAGAATCACATTTTACAATGATAGATAAGAAAAATTAGTTTTCTCTCTTTTATTTATTATATTTTCTTAATTTATATAAAATAAATGAAGTAATGAATTTAATAGACATACATCATTTTTATACAGAAAGTCAACACAAATTATCGACGAACAATTATTTTACAAACAAGTTACAGTCAAAATGTAAGATGATAAAATTAATTAATTATTTCTAGATAATTTCTACTGTGCATGGTCACTTAAGCATGTATAGATATATTTGGTATTTAAATTAATAGATAAATTAGTTTTTTTAAAAACAAATTATTTCCTATCATTTATATTTTATATATAATTATAAAAACTAA
>JBBPBR010000004.1:78219366-78233685 GCA_037974775.1 Cicer pinnatifidum
ATATATATATATATATATATATATATATATATATATATAATCGTTTATTTACCAATTTTTATATTTAAAAAAAATTATTTTATTATTTATACATATTATATTTTATCATAAAATTATTTAGTATTTATGAGTAATAAAACAAATTCATAATAAATTAAATCTTATTTTATGTACATTTTTAGTAAACAATATTTAATTGTTATAATATTTTAAATGATAGAAAATAATTTGTAAAAAAATAGTTATTTACTTATTAATTTAAAAATCAAATATACCGTTTCATGTTAAACTTACACGTGTACCTAGAATTTCTCTATTATTATTATTATTATTATTATTATTATTATTATTTGTTTATTTATTTCAACACCTCCTTTTTTTCCCTAACTTTTGTGTGCCACAAGGGCCACAACCCTTTCACTCACATAATCTTACCTATGCTTTCCCATAAATAAACATCAATGCCCACCATCTAACTGTCTCCCTTTTTCTCCATTTACCCTTCCTTTATTTTGATGCTTTGTTCAGTACAATTTTTCATTTTTTTTTTAATATTTAGAACATAAAGAACTATTATCTCTCATTTTAACCTCTATTAGTGCTTTTAGGAACATAAATAAAAAGACACACAAGCTTCTTTTGTCTTCTCATAACCAACCATTCCAAAGAGAATTGCAACAATGGAAATACATATCTCCAATTCCAATGCAGTTTATAGTTGATTCATAAACAAGCCACCAATTTAGTTGAACTTGAAACTTGAGAGGGGGTATGTACAAATCTTTTACTTAGAACTTATAATCACTGAATTTTTCATCATACCATTCATACTCTAGAATTTGCAATGAATTAAATGAAACATGTATCTGCATGCAATATTCTGAATTTGGATATTGCAGATGCTGCTATTTCTCCATACTTTATTTCCTTTTTCTTTTTCTTCAATTTTGTGTAGCATGATTGTTTGCTACCTCACTCTATCTACCCTTTTTTCTTTCGTAAGTCATTTGGATAAACATCTTAATTAAGTGCTTATAACGATTATATACAAAAATTTAAATGCTTATAGTATAAGTGTTTATATGCAAATAAGTGTTTACATATAAATTATTTATATAATAAAAAATAAAATAAAGTTAAACTGTTTTTATATAAGTTACTAGTTGTTTTAATAAGTTATTATGAAGAACTTAAATATTTTCTTAAGTTCTTTCAAGTAGTATCTCAAGTATTTATACAAGTAAAATAAGTGAATCCATACAAGTCTATAATTTAGGAAGAAAATCATCGTGTATATATATATATATATATATATATATGGTAGATTCATTTTAGATAACAACTAAGTTATTACTATATAATAATTTGGATTTGATTTTCTGGATCATTAATGTAATAGGCCAAAATAATGTGAAGACTCTATTATTGTTGAACTTATAGTTCATGGTATGTTCCTTGCCACTTTATTCAAGTTTTTCATATACTTAGTGAAAAATGGACCAGAATAGGTCAAGATTCAGTCAAGAAGAGTTCCTTACATAAAGAAATGAGTGTGATTTTCAAATCTGAATTGGCTACACATATCTTGTTCAACCTTGAATTTCAATCATACATTTACAATTTATGTGGTTTAGTGGTCCATATTTTGGATTCTTGATTTATTGATTATTTTCTTACAGTAGTCAAAAGAAGCAGAATAGACTAAGGAATCTAATAGTGGCCTCTAGGTCAAATACAAAGGATAAAATGGACTTTATTTTGAAGAAAAACAAATTAAAGAGAATATTTGGTCATTTGCTTTCAGATCTACCATAAGTGAAGTCAGGTGTTGAATAAATATTAGTCCTGTACTTCATCCACAATTGGAAAAAAAATACTTAAGAGAGGACTGCAGGAAAACAAGTTTTATAAATCTCTATCATTAAGTTGTGGTCAAGGTGAGGTATCAATAGCCTTTACTGTTACATTCTACCTTCAACTATACCACAAAAATTCAACTATTTAGTGCTCACTACTTTCACTATTTAGGTAGACCAACATATTGCAAAACATACAAAGCAAGCTCCTAGCTAGTACAAATGCTTTTGTATCAGAAAGTCCACTTATCAAACACTTTGAATGACAACTATGTAACTGTGCCTGGCTTCCAGGAGTAATTAGCTTCTAGAAAGGAAGTTATATAAAGAATAGGTTGATTGGTATTTGCTTCATGCAAAATACCAATCTTTCACAATTCAAAGTATCAAATTTCAATTATATTCATCAAAGCGAGGTGAGGTTTATCATTTATCAGAGAGCCCAATTGTTTAGGCGCTGGTCAGACTACTAACTTATAGCGGATAACTATAGCATATAAGCTCGTATGGTCAAAGTATTACAGCTTGGTAACGATTTTTCTCACAAGCTTATAGCATTTTTTATAGTGCTACTTCAAGTAAGCTTATTACTTATAGTGTATTATATTTTCTCTCAATTTTACACTCATTATCTTAATTGAAAAAATGTTAATAAAATAATTAAAAATACCTTTCTATGTCATTGTATATTTCTGAGTAAATTTTACTAGTCATTTCAAATTTTACTAGACAATTAGCTATTTTTTTTTTTGCTAAATAGAGCTTTATACTCTGTAGCACCGACACTTCTGATCAAAGACGTGTCTCGGTGCCCAACACATATCGATGTCGGACATCAACATGTCATCGACATATTAATTACTTTCAATTAATTCATGTTCTCAAATTATTGCATTAGCTGTCACACTTCTCTTGTTTTGATGCTTACATGGATTTTCATTGCAGAACCGAACAGTTCTTTGAGTGCAAGTTCATAAAAGATCATGTTTTGGTGGTAGATTGCTAGACTCATTTAGTGAATTAGCTTAAAAGCTAGATCATGAAACCAAAATTTGATCTTGAAGTAGAGGCCTCAGCAGAATATGAATCTGAAGCTAGTAGCCAGGTTGAAACCTCTCATTCAGAGCCTCATAACCATTCAGAGCCAATCTCACTTGACTTAACACTCAATTTCAACAACAATGACTTAGTTGTTAAAGATTCAACAGGATTCTCATTCTCAAGCACTAGTGGAAGTAGCAATGAACCTGCCTCTCAAACTACTATTATCCCAAGAGTTTTCTCTTGCAACTACTGTCACCGAAAATTCTACAGCTCTCAGGCGCTCGGCGGCCACCAAAATGCACACAAAAGAGAAAGAATATTAGCGAAGCGAGCTATGCGAATCGGACTATTCAATGAGAGGTATGCAAGTTTAGCATCTCTCCCTCTCCATGGTTCTTTCAGGTCTTTAGGTATAAAGACACACTCTTCCCTACACCATGGTTTTTCGCCACCAACAATATTAAGGCCTAATCCTGAAATAAAAAGTAATGTAAGAATCAAGCAAGGATATATCGGTCATTCTATATTCGCGGAGAATGAAGAAACGGAACTGTTGTGGCAAGGTAGTTTCCATCATGAGGGAACTGGTAATACTCATCAGAGTTCAAATCTTTGTTATAATGAGGTGAATGTGAAACCATTGGTTGACATAGAGAATTCAGCACCTGAATTAACATTGAAACTTTGAAAGGGTTATATTATTTGGTATTTTACTTTATGTTATTGTTGTATAAGAGCTCTCGGAAGATAAATTTGAAGCATATATGTATGTCAACTATATAATATATATAAATCATGTTTATTTTTGTAATTGTAAACTGTTTTTCTGCATTAATTTTGGATTTAAATTGACAAATTAAATGACTATTTAGTTAGCACAATTAGTAAAAGACAAAATATTTATATTAATCAGGTAACCTCCCGCAACATGTAATTCGGGGAAATATTCAACAAAAAAATAGTGAGTTGGCAAAATTAGTTTTGAATCGACACATAAGAGAGACTTAGTTACAATTCCTAAAATCAAGGGAAATGAATACATGAGCTATTTGAGGTAGAGAATAATAAATAAACGAAGGTGTGGAATATACGATGAATCTCTTTCTCCTCCTTCTGTATTCTCTAATTCTCTGTATATGCTTTCTTATTCCCTTTTACAAAAATCTTTAGGTACTTGTTGCTATCCTCTTTAGCTCATAAGCTGAAAGTGATCTTTCACATTAAATTAAACACTGTTATATTCATCGGTTAATGAATCATTACACAACATCAGTTTAGAAGATTTGTTCACTCTATTTTTTCATTACCAAAGGTAGGGTTTCAATAGCAACTTGGATCTGATAGAGATGAGAAATGGGCTCAGGCCCATCACAGTAACCCTAATATGTTAGAATACACTTTCTCACGTATTTACGAAAATGCCAACATTTTTTTTTTCTTTATAGGGTCTCTTCTTAAGAAAAGCTGACGTGGACAACTGCCACAACAGAAAAACAGATTACATGAAACTAACCGCTGCATTTCCCTCCAAAACCCGCGTTTGAAGTTTCAACCCTTCCCTACGATGGCGTCAACATCACCGCCGCCACCGCCGCCACCGCCGCCACCGCCGCCACCGCCGCCACCGCCGCCACCGCCGCCACCAACAGAATCTCCCTTACGCGACCCGCACGAACCGGAGATAAATTCTACACAGCGCAACTACTTGGAAGAAATCGTTTACAAGAGAAGGCGAATCGAAGAAAGCCAAGACAAATCACTCATCCACGGTTTCCAACTTCAACAACACGCCGCAAAGATCCTCGAGTCCGACGGCCTTTCGTCGCTCCAAGAAGCAATCGAAGATTACATTCAATTCAAGAAACAAACGTCTTTTACAGTCTTCAAATCGCTTGCACTTCATTACCCTAACGCATTCTCGTTCAAGCTCGCGAAGCTTCTAGAACTTCACCCTCCGATTCAAACCCGAGCTGAAACCGTCTCTCTCTTAATCCACATTCTCACCGAAGGGATTAACAATTCAATGAGTTCTTCTATTATTATTGAACTCAAAAACCCTATCCTACGTTCGCTCAAGCTGGAATCCGAAGAAAGTATGCTTCCTTCGCTTTGCGAAGCAGTTGGTCTCCTCGCTGACAGGTGTTTCCAGTCTCCTCTCGGCGGTTGGGAGGAACTTCTCGATTACGTCTGCGTGGAATGTCTTTCTGGCGAGTCCAAATTGAACCATATGAAAGGGCTTATGTTGTTAACGGAATTGCCTGTCACTGTTGTTCAGAACAGAGAGTTCTGGTTGAATGAAGGGAACTTCGATCTCGTTTTCACGCACCTCTTGAATTTCAATTTCTCGATGGACGATGAATTGAAGGCATTGGCATACAACGCATCGATTTCGTTGATGATATTTTCGAAGGATCTTCAGAGAACACAAGTGTCCGATACTCTTTTACCGATTTTGTTGAATTTCATCGACGAACAAGGAGAAGAACAGGTTCTGGTGAATAGTGTTAATCGTTTGTCGGATTTAGCTTCGGTTGACGACGGAAATATCTTTTTGGGGAAACATTATGAAGTGTTTTGGTGCATGATTCGAGTCGCGGAGAAGGAAGATGCGAGCGAGGATTTGAGGTCTGGGGCGATTAATCTTATCAAGGAACTTGATGAAGCCAATGCGAGTGCGATAGAGACTATGATGGAGAATCTTTCTAGTGAGGAACTGAAGAGAACTCTTGAGGTTTCTATGATCATGATGACATATGTTGTTGAGCATGATCTTTGGTATGAAGTGGATAATAAGGATTGTGTGTGCGCTGGGATGACAGATGCTTTCTCCCTTGGGTCCTTCTTGTTCAATTGCCTCTCTTTAGATGCCGATGAAAATGTGTTTGTTCCAGTGGCAATTGAGATGATAACAATGAAGTATGCATCTGATATCGATTGGCGGCTTCGTAATGCAGCAATGTTTGCCATTGGTTGGATTGCAAGTAAAAACTTCAAAGGGGTATGTATATTATATGGTATTAAAGAGTATACATTGACATCCAATTATAATTAAAATTGCAGTTAAATAGGAATTATGCTGTCGTAGTTAAGGTTACGTTTTAGCTGCACGAACTAGGAAAACATTTACGCCGCAGCCACAATCTCAACCATTTTTTAAAACCACCGAGTTTAACAAATTAAAATCTAATGGATTATGTGTAACACCCCGGCCATTCGGCGGTAACGGACTCGAATCCCACGGGAGGCAAAAACTCGCCAGGATTTCCAATTTGAGGAAAGGGGGGCGAGAAGCTCGTGAAGTAACATTGCCGGTATCGCTGGAGGGCCGGGGTGTTACATTATGTGAGATATCGGATGCTCAACTTGTAACACTTAGTTGGGTACTTGTAATTGTGTTATCAGAACAGTATTTATTAATGAGTGCTTGTACCATACATTCCTGTGCGTGAAGTTGACCAATAAGCAATTACAAATTTCTGAGTACACCCCATGCCACAAAATGATTATTGTTTTTATCATTAGTTTTGCTTATTGTATGTTACTCATTTCTGAGTACTCCACTTTTGCTACCACAGAAAATGATGATTCAACACTATGAGCATCTATTGAGTTTGGTCCTTAAGTCACTGGATGATCTGAACCACCGAGTACTTTGGGCTACTGTGCATACAATTAAGTTATTGTGTGAATATAAGGAATTATTGATGCATGCCCAATATCACAGAAAGTTCTTGGCTAAACTAGTTCGCGTGGTTAGATGTCACCTTTGTGCCCGTGTACAGGTACAAACATATATAATGCTGCAGCTTGACATCTGTTAATAAAGAGTTTCTTGTTTTCTTTGTTTCTATTTACCTCTGGACACCATAACATAGCAACAATGCTATGCAGGTAACTTTTAGTACTAGTGCTGCTTCTAAAGCAGCCTTCTTGCTCGATTATTATAATTTGCAAGTTACAATTGATTGATTCTTCTTAAATATTGGATACAGTTACAAAGTAATAGCTAGTTTACACATTGATTGTTATTACTCATTTTTATTTTTTCTTCCTAAATATTTGTTATTTTGTTATTCATATTGAAATCTGTACATAGAGATCCCCAATTTTTAGACATAGTAGTTATCTTAGAAACCGATTTCAATGAAGATTTTCTATGTATACATTAAAGCACTGTTTATCAAGCTGTTTTATAAATGATATCCTTTGTTTACGATTTTCTGCAGGCATATGCTGTTATTGCCGTTCGTTGCTTGGTTACAAAGTGTGGCATAGACAAAATATCAGCTATTACTTTTGTGGAGCAAATTGTACAATCATTACTTGTACTTCTGAAGGTAAATAGTCTGCAGCTTTCTCTATCAACTTCTCATTTACACACGTATTGCGCTTTTATATGCAATCCCTGCATATGTGCATAACCCATATGATTGGTTCTACCTATTTACACATCGCATTTGGTAGTCTCAAACTTTATTTTTCTGTAGTTTCTTATACAACAAGCTAATTGGTTTTTCTGAGTTTTCAGCATGAAAAACAGAAGTTACAGGAAGAAGCTATTGATACCCTGAAATCAATTGCTGTTTTAATGCCGGTATACCTTAATACCTGAAGTTTAGGAATGACAAAGGTTTACAGTAAATAATTATCCTAATGTGATTTGATGTGTAATAATCCATGCAGGAGTATTTTCGCCAAAATCATTTAAATACAGCAATGGAAGCACTGAAAGTCATAGTGTCTGATAAGAATCGTTTACCCAAATTGTTTCTCCGTTCCAAATGTCTGGAATGCATGGTATATCTTGTTAGGAACGTTGGGCAAGATAAGTTCGAAGAACAGGAAGTTGTTCAGGTCAGTGTTTCTGCTATTTCTATTTTGAATTGATTCAAATTATACATTATGTATTATTGAAACCAAAATTAAAATTGAGACAAGTAGAAATTAGTAATTAAAAGGGAAATGTAAAATACTTAATTTATAGATCATACAATCTGAAACTGTTGAACAATAGTGATGATGTACCTTAGGATCTTGGTGTATATCATTCAAAATTTGATTAAATTTTTGATAGATTCGTATATCTTGAAGGTTGTCAAATAATTATGAAATAATTTCTTTTTGTGCTAATTTATCTTGTTACATTTGAAGGTTGTGGAATCTCTAATATCTCTTGAAGGAAAATTGAGGAATACAGCATGCTTAACAAAATGTGTCATCTTAAAGGTGTATTTGAAATCAATGATAGGCCATTTGCCTCCCCCCACATGATAATGCAAGTTTAAAGTTTACATTCCTAGCTAATTGAAAATAAACGTTGTGCAGGCTCTGGATCAAATCTGTCGATGCCCAAGAGTGGATATTGACAAGTTTATCAATAAAATTATGCCTATGTTGCTTGAATCCGCTCAACCGCATATTGACTTAACGGTCGATAACCCCAAGGATGATAGGTTTGCCTTTATATTTTAGTTCTGATTCAATGAATACTATTTTGTAGCATCATGGGGCAAATCACACTTTAAAACTGGAAAGAAAATTGGGAATAATGTGTTTCTGCATGTTCTCCATTTAAGAAATGATCGAATGTTGGAAACTAACTAATACTATCACATTTCAAATACTAGATTTGTCTTTATATATGGTCCTCTTGACCAACACACAAAAAACTAAGAAAAATAATATTTACATTAAACTTGTCAACAATATACATTAGTTTTTCAAAAGTATCCTCAATTATTAAAAGAGAAAATAGTTGACCTCTTAATTCTCTGCGAAATTTTTTATGATACAAGTGCAAAATTAATTGTTTTATCAAAATTAATTGTTTTGGTACCGATGGTCTTTACATTGACAATTAAATGATTATTATAATTTTAAAAAAATATAATAACTAAATATATTGAAAATGATATTAAAAGGTTTATAAAAAATGAAAAATCAATTTAAAGACCACTATAATTTTATTAAATGATTTATTGTAAGAAAAAACTTTCTTTTTATGAAATGATGTTTCTTGAAGCATGAGTTTACAAATAGTTTGTTTTATTAAAAAACAGACCATTAACGTATTATTAATTAAAGAAACAATAGCATCAACACTCTATTTTGTCAAAGTATCATAGAAGCTCATTATCTGCATTTAGTTAAGGATATTTGTATTTTTTGCAAAAAAGTAATCGATAGATCTTATAATTTAGGAATAGTCTTATAAAAAAAAGGAATTTTTTTTACAAGATCTTAGATATTGGGTAGTAACAATGATGAAATCATTCATCTAGTGCTCTCTTGTTATTAACTGATGGATGTGCTCATTTGCAGCTCAAAGGACAAGCGTTTGGTTGAAACTATAAGTACTCGGGCTTGTAATACATTGTCATATTGTGCTATTCGGTCCTCTTTAAACTTTTCCCCTCACATTGGCCTGGTTGGTTTGATTGTTTTTTTTTTTTCCTTTTGACTCACACAAGGTTGGTTTGAAAGAACTGATATTTGTGATTTGTGTAGAGGCTAAACATGTATTTAAATGTTTAGGTCACTCAAATGTTTATCCGCTTGCTTGTTTGTCCTAGTCTTGAAATTCGAAAGGCTTCTATGTTAGGTGAATATAAATTTAATTATTTTCATCTTAAAATCTTGAAATTTGTGTTTAAATCCTTTTTGACAAAATAATTCACTTTCTGTTTCTAGCTCTTCCAAATATATTACTCTCAGTTAAAGTAGGTGACAAAAGCGATGGCATTAAACGAGGTTTGGCTTTCTGCATTGTGCGGTCTTTGATTATAGCATTCAATAAGGTATTTGGTAATTGTTCTTCTTAATTTATCAGTTTATGCATCAACTTAATTCTTGTAATTGCGGAATCCATGCAGGAAAAAGATAAAGCTTTGTCTATAAAACTATTGAGGTTACTTGCCGAATGCATTCAGGTACAATACAATTCTGCAATATATATTGGTTATATGTTTCGACCATATTTTTCTCATGTAAGTACCACATTTTCATTATGCAGTCCTGTAGTCCATTTTTCACGGATGAATTAATCAGTATTCTTGCTCACGAGATAAACCGTACACTAAGAGTGTTTATTAAAGTTGAAATAGAGAAAGCGCAAATGTGGAGTTGGAAAGGTAGAAGTGAATCTTTTCCAATAGAAGAAGCAATTCAGGTTGTATCTTTAAATTCTCTTGCTTTTGAATACACATGAGTTTGGTTTTGTTCCACTTTTATGTTTGTTGTGTTTTCCATTTGATAGACAACCATACACTTAATATACACCTGGAGAGAGATTTGTTTTGGAGCTTCGACAATTTGTGGTGAAAAAGAGGATTAAACGAACAATTGAAGTCGGCAACTTGAAGCCAAACACACACACAAAGAAATAGAGAGGGTGGTATGATAGGAAGAGAGAGATAGAGAGAAAATAAGATGTTGAATGGATGTTTGAAAATTTGGATGTCCATATATTTGTTTGTAGTTTTTTTTTCCTTCTTTTTAAAATAAATAAATGTCTTTTGTTGCTTAAAAAAATACACACACAAGACTTGTTTCCACAAAAAATGGACAATAAGCATGGATAATCAACTTTTTTTACTCATCACAGGATGTAGATCACTTGATAGCAACAACAGTTAACACATTTAAAGATCGATTCATGCTACATGTCGATGATCTCTTGTCAAATGTTGTTGTGTTTTTGGTATGTTCTCCTTTGTTATTTTCTTCTCATGTTGGTGTTGTTTTTTATACGAGCTTGTTATAATCACCGTGCTAGAAAATCTGCATATACATCAAACCATAAATTAGATTAGATTGAATTTGATTCTTAATCAAATTGGACTTGAATTTGTTATATGTTTGGCAGGCTGATGACAAGTCAGATAGATTGATGGCTTTTGCAATTTCCATTTTTAACGTTATCATGCCACTATTCCCAGACAAATTGCCGCCGTAAATCTAGTTTCTTTTGTCAATTTCGTCTGAAGTTATTACAGCAATAACAATAAATTCTTCTATTAATAATAATACATCTTGTTCCTGTATGCTAACAGGTATCATGAAAGATATATTTCAACCTCCTATCATGCTTTATGGAATTTTTATCCTTTTGCTCAGCTGGTAATTTAAAACAAATGTGTCAAAATTTTTGTTTCTTTACTTATTTTATATAACAAAATTGAACATTAGATTTTGGGTAATGATTATTCCAGCATGCTACACGGGCGATTGGTATCTGTGCTACATTTGGAGGAGATCAATTTAAATCCTCTGCTAGTTGTAATTTCTTTAAGCTCTTAACTATTTTGTTTAAAAGGTTCTTTCAACTCTTAAACTTAAAAGTACTAAAGTATATTGTATATTTTATGCAGTGGGTGTCTCCAGACTCTACGGTTTCATGACAAAACCACTTTCAATAAGTGAAAAATCTGATTCTGAAGATGTAAAAACATCATATGATATGGCAGTTGCATCTCTTGGAAAAATTTGTGAATTTCATCGTGACAGTATCGACGGCCCTGCGGTAATAATCTTCTAAAACACATGAAAAGTTGCATCTTAATGGCCGGTTCATTGGCATGATATATATCTTAGAATAAAGAAATTAGTCACAACTTAATGGCTCTTTTTGTCTAACAATTGAGAAGTTTATGTATATCGATCAGATAATTTTGTAAAAAACAAAACAAAAACAATCTGTATAGAATCATCATGAGAGTTAGGTTGCTAGCTTTGCCTTGCCATATTTTCTTTAATATCATGAGGCTTTTAAGCAGGTACTTCGAAGATGGTTAAATCTCTTGCCATTAAAGTATGATTTCAATGAAGCCAGATATGCACATGAACTGCTTTCTAAAATGATACAAAGGTGTTAAATCTTTCTCCTTTTGACCACCTGTTGCATTATATTCATTCATACTTTGGTACACATATTGGGCTAAGCAAAAATAGAAATCTGTATACATTGACCAGGTCAGATGTGGACCTATTTGGAAAAAATAACGAGAATCTTCCTAAGATTATTTCTGTCGTCAAAGAAGTAAGTAGAAGCAATTTTCTTTACTTTTCTGAAATATGAATTTATCTTAATTAATATATTTTCTTATAGATTTTATCTACACCTGATCGTCTGGGAACTGGGGAAGCTATTAATCAGATGATTGATTTTATAGATCAACATGGTGGGATGGAAGGAGATTGAGATAAGAGCTAAAAAATAATTCGCTGCATCAAGCACTATATATGCCCATGCGATCCCTTCCTCTAATTATTAGGCTTCAATTTTATCTGTAGAATTATTCATTAACCGAGGTGCAAGATTTTTTGTTTTCTAATTGAGTTGTACATTAGACAACAAAAAAAAAAAAAGGAAGATTTCAATTTTCCAATGTGTAAAGGTACAACTTTTGTACATACAAATAAAACAAATGTGTAACAGTTTTTGTTTACTTGTCAATGTACAGTAATAGTTTGATACTCTTTTTCATGTGTGTTTTAAGTTTTAACTATTTTATATTTTTTTCACAAGCACCGTTTTTTATTTTTTAATAAATGAAATAAATTTGGGTAAAATTAAGTTGTTTTTAACAGTTTTCTTCAAAGCCCAAAACTACTCGTTTTAATTGTAACACGTCACCGTCCATCACTCCATCACTGTTATTAAAATTATTGTTAAGAATAAATTATAAAATAATCATATTTAAATCATTTTTAACTTTTTTAAAATAAAAAAAAATAGTATATTCTTTTTTCAAACTAGAAAATAAAATTTGAAATTCAACTCAACTAAAACTCGGAACGAAACGTTCTGAAATTTTTAGTCTCCCAATAAGTCTTCATCAAGAATATCTC
Organism: Cicer pinnatifidum; assembly: GCA_037974775.1. Taxonomy (NCBI): domain Eukaryota; kingdom Viridiplantae; phylum Streptophyta; class Magnoliopsida; order Fabales; family Fabaceae; genus Cicer; species Cicer pinnatifidum. Next base: position 78,232,116 of record JBBPBR010000004.1, read on the forward strand.
TTTTCTCTTTATATTTTTGTTCTTTGTATGAACAAATTGTCTCATACTGTTATTTTTTGTGAAGGGTAAGAAATCGGTTGTTATTTATGTACTATTAGGCATAAAAACTAGTTTCTGTGAAGAGCTTTGCTTTCGGAATTATATGGGTTCATTTTTGGAATAGTTCTTTATTCAATTAATAATAATTCGAATTCATATCACATATCTTTTGTTTAAGTTTCATGCTCATAATCCTCTGACGTCCAGGGCTTCCTTATTCTAAGCTCAATAATTGACCTACCCATGAATGGTTTTAAAAAGATGGTGATTGAGAATTATAAGTAGGGCCTCAACTCTAAACCCAACGACTTCACTTAAGTTGGATTCATTTGCATCAAATGGGACTATTGCCTTTTGTACTTCCCATTTAAACTTGTACTCCCCCAATTTGTTAAAAATCTAGTTTTATCCTTCATAAAAAAATTAATTACAGGATTTTTTAAATTTCCAAATTAACTACCAGAAATTTGGTCAATAAAATTTTCGGTAGTTGTATTTTCAATACCGAAAATTTCAAATTTCTGGAAGCTATCGAAAATTTCAAAAATTTTGAAAAATCCGGTAGTTTGTTTTTGTTCACCGGAAATTTCGTTGTTTGAAATTTCCGGTAGTTAATCTGAAAATTTCAAAAATCTGGTAGTTAATTTTTTTTTTTTGAATACTTTTGTTAAAAGAGAGATAGGTCGACAAAAAGGCTCAAATTGTCGGCGTTGTTGCCAGCCAAACGGGTTGTGAAAAGATTTACAGAACCCTAACAAGAGCTCTTGATACCATGAAATTTCAAAAATGGCTGAAATACACAGTGTATCAGAAATTTCAAAAAGGATTGAAATATCCGGTAAAGAAACCGGAAAATTGAAAAATTCGGTAGTGAAAAATGCATACTAGAAATTTCAATCCTCTTGAAATTTTCAGTAAAAACTTTTTTTCTTTTTTACTTTTTTACTGATTTTTTTAAGATTATTTTGGACATTTTACTTAAAAAACATTAAATTGGGAATACAAGTTTAAATGGAGGTACAAAAGGGAAAGTCATCAAATGGTTCTGTCTCTTGAATCCCATTATCCCATTACTCTAACTAGTCCAAGTGGCGTTCCAAAAACAACAAATAAATAAAATGAATCACATCATTGGCAAACTGCAACAAATCTTAAAAAAAAAATTATAAAAACAAACAAAAAAATTATATATATATATATATATATATATATATATATATATATATATATATATATATATATATATATATATAAAGCATATACGGTGAAAATTAACATTTATTGCGAGAGACAAAAATTATCAATAACAACTATTGAATTTATTTAACGTATAAAATTCATTACTTAATAAAACTATCTGATTGTATCTCCATTCAATAACTCTTGAATATTGTATGTTATAATATCTCTAAATTTTTTTTTTTTCGTGATAATTCAAATTAAAAACTCTTCAACGTTTTTTCCAAAAGAATAAAACTTCTTCTCATATTAATAAGATATAATTATTTAAAGATTCTATTTTTATATTTTT
>JBBPBR010000004.1:78234352-78252176 GCA_037974775.1 Cicer pinnatifidum
TTAGATATGAATGACGTAGAGAGATAGAGTTATTGGATATACTAATGAGAAACAAACTATTAAACCTAATAAGAGATTTGAATGAAGGCACATTTACTACACAATAAATAGTGCACAATAAGTAGTTGTGATGGAAGGTTAAAATCTTATTACTGATTTTCTTATTAATTCGAGAAAATTTAATTAACTAATAATTTAATTGATTAATAATTTAATTAAATAAAATAAATTGAGTTTCTAGCATATAAAGTCAACTATGACGTTTAGACAGTAACGAGAATTATATTGTGTCTCTTCCAAACATTATCTTAGAATTCTTCTTACCATAGGTGTCATTTAACACCAATGTATTGCAAGACAATATTTTACGTGGATTAAATATAAATATTACTATGTTATGGTGTTGATGATTTGTCCTCCTCAAAATTTTAAAAAATATATACATAAATGTCATATGAAATATTATATATGCGTGATCCATGACAATAGATGATTTTTACTCTCGAAAATAATTTTAAAATTCTTTTATAATATATGTGTTGATTTCTCAACACATTTGTACTAATTACTTCATATTTTGAGTGATTCTACGTTTTAATAGTCTTTCAATAATATCTAAACAAAAAGCGTGCAATCTTTTAAGTATCTTTCAGCCAATTTTTCTCAACACCAAGGGCAACTCTACTATGGAGTTAATAGGGCTATGTCCACACAAGAAATAGAAAATCAATTTAATAATATTATTATTTTTATTAAACTTCTATAAAACTTTCTATTTTTAAAAAATATATTTTAAATTTAATGATATTTTTTATTTTTAAAATTAGTTTTAATTTTGTCAGTAATAACTTTAACTATTGAAAGATGTATTTGTACCAGGTTTTGTGAAAAATTGAATGTATATTATGAGTGAGTGGTTAAATGATTTGTTAAATATAATAAATATCATATATATATATATATATATATATATATATATATTTATTTATTTAATAGTGTTGATAATGAAAAATCATTAAAAGAATATAAAATATCGTAAATGATAATTGTAATTTATAATTTTTTTTACATATTTTGAATTTATTTAATCATTACAATTATATATTTTATAAGAGTTATTTTTAATCTAACATATATACTATTTTATTGTTTTCATCAAACAAAATTTCTAAATCTACCGCTACTCAACACATTTTCAATTTTGTCATTTTAAACACTACCCTCTCTCTTTCTCTCACACAATGATGCAAATATGACGCAAACAATTAAACCTTTTGTCCTCCTAAATTATTTATTCCAAAAACACTTATACTATTCTAGTATCTTACACAACACTTCAGTTATTTGTTTTCATAAATAATACTCGCATATTTCATGTTACTAAATTCTTGAGACAACTTAATTGTCCACTTAAACACATTATCTAAAATTATGAGGATAAATAAATTTGGATAAGTACAACAAATACCAATTTGCACTTTGGTAGTGAGGAAAAGAATTACGTGGATAATTGAAATTAACATAGATAATTTGATCTTGTAGTGACATCCAGGGTGACTTGAATTCTCATTCTCAATCACTGACGAGAATGGTCCTTTCATTCTCATTCTCACACTTTTCACTACCTACAAGGCCTGCTCTTTAAATAAAAACCAAAGCAAATGCAAAACTCAAACAAGGGCAAATTGGTCATCCAACAGATTGTAACAGTAACAACCGCAATATAATCCAACGAGAAGAGAAACCAAAGAGCTGCTGACGTGGACAACTTCCACAAAGGAAAAAACCGATTCCGTGAAACTATCCGTTATTTTCCCCTCCAAATCCACATTCAAAGTTTCAACTCTCCTCAACAATGGCGTCAACCTCCTCACCGCCACCACAACCCTGCCTCCGCAATCCATTCTCACCGGAAATAGAACCGCCACTTCGCCAGAATCTAGAAGCAATAACACGCAAGAGAAGATGCAAAGAAGAATCACGAAACAAATCACTCATGTACGGCCTCGAACTCCAATCACACGTCGATACGTTTCTCCAACCCAACGACCTCTCATCGTTACAAGAAACAATCAACGATCCTTCATTCAAAACAGTCTTTAAATCACTCGCATATCATTACCCTAACGCATTCGCTTTCAAGCTCGTTAAACTCCTCAGTTTCCACCCTCCTACCCCAATCCGAATCCAAACCGTTTCAATTCTCCGCAACATTTTCAAAGAATCCGATAAAATCATTCCCACAATGCTCATTCCACTCAAAGAACTTCTCTTCCTTTCACTCACAAAAGAATCCGATGCCTCTGTTCTCCCTCTTCTCTGCGAAACCATCGGCCTCGTCGCTTCGAGGCTGTATCAATATCCCAATATTGGCGGTTGGTATGAGCTTCACCAGTACATTTCCGCTTCTTTCACCGAACACAAATCGAAATTGAATCACCATAAAGGATTCTTACTTTTAGCGGAATTACCAGTTGAATCTGTTGAACACAGAGAATTCTGGATTGATCAAGGACATTACGATTTTCTGTTTAACAATCTAATTACAGCCATTAATTCGTCGGACAATGAATTGCAGGAGTTAACGTTTAACGCTTCGTTGACGGTTATGCGAATGTCGAGGGATTTAGAGAGAACAGACGTTTGCGATTCTCTTTTGCCGCTATTGTTGTGTTTAATCGATCTTCATCACGGTGAAGAAGATGAACTTCTTGATATGCTTAAACGTTTAGAGAATTTGGTAACGATCGATATTGAAGAAATCTTTAACGGAAAAGAAGGTGATGTGTTTTGGTGTATGATTCGTGTGGCGGAGATGAAAGATTTGAGTGATAAGTTAAAATGTGCGGCGGTTGTTGTTTTGAAGGAACTCGATGAAACGAGTGCGGATGCCATGGAGAGTGTGATAAAGAAACTTTCTCGTAAAGAAATGAAGAGAGTGATTTGTGTTGCTATGGATATGATGGCGTGTGTTGTGGATGATCCTGTTTGGTATGAAATTGATCATAAGAATTGTGAAGCTGCTGGGTTGACAGAGAGTTTTAACCGTGGGAAGTTTTTGATTAATATGTTAACTTTTGATGGAGATGAAACTGTGTTTTTTCCGTATGCAGTTAAGTTGATAGGTAGGAAGTATGGTTCTGATAGTGATTGGCGGGTACGTCATGCAGCAATGTTTGCCATGGCTGCAATTGCACATAAACACTTCAAAGGGGTATGTATTTTGCATCACTTTAACGAAGTTGCAATCATGTCATTGTTTTTTTTCTTCTTACTATGTGAGCTTAAGGTAAATCACTTTATGGGAATGAAGTTTTGCATTTGTATTTTGGTGTCCTAAATAAAGGTTCCGTTGTGTCGGTATTCTTGATATTGTGTTTAATCGCAGTCAAATGTGACCGATGTTTGTTTAATTGTGGTCACTCTAATTTAACTTAACGACATAAATTTTTTTTGTTACTAGATCGGATTGCGGTTGGAATTCTGTAATTAGATTACACAAGCCTCATTGAATTTAAATAATTTCATTCCATAAATAATTGTATTGTTATTATTGTCACTATTATTTTAATTTCTTAGTATATACAAAGCCACAAAATGATATTCTCTTTTTTGTTGATTTTGTTCATATATACTGTTATTTTTTATGCTAACAATTTTATTGGTATATAGATGGTTCTTTCTTTCAAATTCTCTTTTGCTATCGCAGGACATGAGTCAGCACTTGTACAAAATTGTGAGCCTTTGTGATTCAGTCTATAAGTCACTGAATGATAACAATCCCCGAGTACTTTGGGCTACTATACATGCAATTCAGCGTTTGAGTGAACACAAGGAACTATTAAATAATGCCCAATATCCCCTCAAGTTCTTGTCTAAACTAATTCCCATCACTAGAACTAGCCTTTGTGCGCATCTACAGGTACAAACAGATTAATGCTGCAGCTTGACATGTGTAGTGAAGAGTAGCCTGTTTTCTTTGTTGGGTCCTTTTTCTCAACTGCTCATATATCCATATATGTGTTACTTATTTCCCTCTTTGACATCATGACATTGTTGCTAACTTTTCCTGCTAGTGCTGCTTCTAATTGTTTGGATTACAATTTTCAAGTGATATTTGATTCATTCTTCTAATTGCTTGGACTAATTTACAGTTTACACTATGATAACCATTTACAGAGATTGGTGCCTATCTGATTTGACAAAAAGTTTTGTATTTTCATTTCATTTTTAAATGTAAAACCATGTCTTCTCTTCTTTTCTTTATTTTTTATTTGTAATTTTTTTTTCTTACTATTTTCAATATAAATCTTTTAAAAGGGAGAGTTTTGCAACTAAACAGAACAGCAGTGGGCTTACACGGGAGATCTGGACCTACTTATCTCTCTTTTAAAGTTTTATATGTTCACCTCTTTTTTTATTTTTTATTTATTTTTATGGAATATATATTGAAGCATTATTTATTAAGAAAAATGATCGGTGCACACTTTGAGAGAGAAATAGAATAATGTGATAGATTGATTATATAATAAAAAGAGAGAGATAGAGTTAAAAAAAATATCTAACAAGTGTAGGAAAATCAAAGAAGTGTATATATATATATATAATTGTTTAATACCTACATGATATTCGCTGTTAGTTATTTTATACTTATTCAATTGTTTAGTATTTTCTGCAGGTATGTGCTGTTCTTGCTATTCGTTTATTGGTTACGAACTGCGGCTTAGAGAAAATATTACCTTGCGGGGAAGAGATTGTAGTTTTATTGCTTGTACTTCTCAAGGTATAACATGCAATTTTCACGATATCAACTTCTCATTTACATAAATATTGTGTTTTTATTGAAAGGAAAATCTAATACACATATATCATCAAATATGACAACTAGAAATAAATTCATGACATTTTTCTAACCTATGAAAAATCACATTGGCTTTGTTTGAATAAACTTAACTAAACAATTACGATTAGTAGTAAGAATTTTCCAGGTCTCTTAATTGATAATTTTTACTAAAGATTTACCTTGAAGAAAAAGAATAATACACAAAAATAAAAATATTTAATTAATTAGATTCTACACGAGAAAAATTATATTTATATTTAAGTGTTATATGATCTTAGATAGCATATTTTTGTTTGTTTCAAAATTCTCTATTAATATTAATCATTTTTCAAATAATGATATTAGGTATTTAATTCTGAAATACTATATTAATTTTCAAACTCGAAAAAAATCAGATAATCAAATTTTGTTTATTTATTACTAGAATTCATTTTCTTGAAAACAATAAAAAACATAAAAAAAATATTTGAACCGTTAATATTATTCACCAGCATCACCCGAGTGTATCAAAAAATAAGAAGAGAGAGCCTAATTCAAAGACCCCGAAACTAATTCAAGGACCCGCCTGATTGCATTTTCCGAGGCTAAGATGGTTGCAATGGAAGAAAAATGAATCTTTAGGGTTTGATTGGATATTTTAAAATGAGCAGAATAGAATAGAAAAATAGTAGAGCGGAGTAGAAAGAATGAAGTAAAATATCTATTCCATTGTTTGGTTACTTGATGACGGAACGAAAGTAGGATTCTATGCCATACATTTGAAATTAGAGGAGAAGGAAATAAAGCAAAAATATGGAATGAGATGGAATAGATTTCATTATATTCCACTCCATTCTACTCATATTTCAAATATCCAATCAATAAAACCTTATTAATTACCACTTCATTCCATTATATTCTATCAATGCAAACAAAGCCTTGATGAAGCAAAAGGGCTATGAAACGGATTAGAAAGATTAAAATTTTAGAAGGAAAGAAAGATGGCAAAGAAATGTGAATACCCATCATCAAGTGTTGACCATGAAAGAAGATGGGTTTGTGAAAACAACAGAGCAGGATTTAAGGTGGTGCTGAGGAGAAAACAGAGAAAAGAGAAAGGTAGGTATTTATAATGGATGGAGCTTATGGATACAATCATTGCAAACATTTGTAATATGTATGTTTGTTGCTATATAATTGTACATCGTGTTAATTGGTGGAATAAGTTGAATGATGTTTTTTATCCCGAGTTTTCAGCATGAAAAGCAGAAGTTACAAGAAGAAGCTGTTGAAACCCTTAAATCAATTGCAGTTCTAATGCCGGTATATCTTAATATCTGAAGTCTAAGATTGATGTAGGTTTTGATTGCAGTGAATTATAATCTCAATATGAATTGATGTGCAATTTTTTCATGCAGGCAACTTTTTGTCAAAAGTATTACGATACAGCAGAGAAAGCACTTAAACTCATTTTGTTTGATAAAGGTAGTTCTCCCAAATTGTTTCTCCGTGCCAAATGTCTAGAATGCATGGGTATTCTTGTTAGAAAAGTTGGGCAAGATGTACTAAAAAATTGGGAAGTTATTAAGGTGATTTTTTCTGCTAACTCCTATTTCAATTTCAAACTTGTAAATTGTTTGAGTCTTATAGATGTTAACATGCCCTCTACTTGAATATAATTGTAACAACAATTTAAAACTATGAATTTTGTAACACGACCATATGGCATCGCTAATAATCACTTTTTAAAAAAATTTGAGTACCCAGAGAAGCCACTAAATGTTAGTTCTAGAAATTTGATTCGAAGTGAAAAATGATTAGACTCAAAATAAACTTCTTAGGAAAATGATTTCTGGTTGGATTTGACAATTATAAAAGAGTAATATTTTTTGGAATGTACCATTTTTCTTCTCTTACCAAATCAATTTTGTTCTTAAAAGTCATCGGGCATTGAATATTGGTAGATGTCCTAGCAAGGATTTGAACTGTGATTCATTAAGTTGTGGTGACTAGCCTTCGTTAGTTTTTAAATGGTATATGAATATGAATTATTATTGTATGATAATTTAAATATATGCAGTATCACAATTTCTAGAGTGATCACCTAAAATATGGATATGATTACGGTGTGAAATAGATAAGAAGACTTTCCTTTGTATTTAGGATTATACAATTAAAGCACATTTGAATATTGTTTGAATTTATTTTGTATCTCTAATGGAATGGATTACTTGGTTCGAATCATATAGAATGTATTGTCGAAGCCAATCTTACAATTGTGATGCGATAGTATTATAAATTAAAAGATGCACTTTTAGAGGTCATACAGATGCTTTTGCAATTTTTCAAGAATATTCTTTATTTATCTTATACATGATCTTGGTACGTATATATCATTCAAAATTTGATTAAATTTGTGATAGAATCACATTGAAGGCTGTCAAATAAGCATGAAATAATTTCATTATGTGCTAATTCATGTTGTAACGTTTGAAGTTCATGAAGACTATAGTATCAGTTGAAGGAGAATTGAACAATACAGATCACTTAGCAAGATGTGTCATCTTAAAGGTATATTTGAAATCACCTTGCTCATTTGGATTGTATTGGTTATGACTTTTAATCTTGACTTTGTGGTTAGGGAGAAGGGTAAAAAGGGGCTTGTATTGATTTGGCACGAAGTCGTATGGTCAATCTGGGATACTAGAAATGGAATCATATTTTCTAACAGGGTTCCTAATTGGGGGGAGGTCGTTGATCTTATCAAAGTAGGCAGTGTCGTGGAAATGGGTTTTCGGTTGGTCTAAGTTGTCATTCTGTTTGTATTATTTTGAGTGGTGTGCCAATCCATTGGAATGTATTGCTAGGATATAGATCTAGGTAATGTTGAGCTACTATGTTAGATATTTGGTCCCTCATGCAGTTTTTGTAATGGAGTTGGAATACCTCTAGTAGTCTTCATCTAATATATTTTTTGGAACTTTAAAAAAATGTAATCAATAATACCATTTATGTTCCCCCAAATGGCAATGCTAATTTGAAGTTTGTATTCCTTTTAAAATGAACATTGTGCAGGCACTAGATCAATTCTGTCGATGCTCAAGAGTGAATATTGACAAAATCATCAACCAAACTACGCCGATGTTGCTTAGATGTGCTCAGCTTGATGTCGACTTAACAACCAGTATGCCCAAGGATGTGAGGTTTGTTTCTATTTTAGTACTACAATGATGAAATAATTTCTGTTAGATTTGATTAAATGGATAGTATTTCACGGCGTTGAGACAAATCACACATTATAACTGGAAGGCGAATTGGGAACAACACTGATATTTGTGTTTGTGCATGACTCTATCCAAGTCAACGAATGTTGGAAACAAGCAATTTCACATCTGCAACTGACATGTTTCTGAAGCCATTTGATTAATTGATGCTCTGTTGTTATTAACCAATGGATTATTCATTTGTAGCCTAAATGATGACAAGCATTTGGTTGAGAGCGTGAGAGTTCAGGCTTGTAATATACTGTCATGCTGTGCTGTTCGGTCACCTGAAATTTTTTCCCCCTACATTGTCATGGTTGGTCTGATGCATCCAATGATTTTGATTTGCATAGTGGATTCTCCTTAACACTAAATATGCAACTAAACATGTATATATTCAAATGTTTAGGTCACTGACATGTTTTTAAGCTTGCTTGGTTGTACTAGTTTTGAAACTCGCAAGGCTTCTATTTCAGGTAAGCATCTAGATTATTTGAGTTCAACTAAAACTCTTGAAATTTAGATTATTTGATAACATAATTCACTTTCTGTTTCTAGCTCTTCCAAACCTACTCCTCTCAATTGACCTAGGCGTAGAAAATACAAACAATAAAAGAGATATAGCAAATTTCATTGCCATGTCTCTGCTTGAAGCTCTACAGAAGGTATTTGATCATTATTCTTACTTTCTAATTTATCAATTGATGCCTGGACTTATTTCTTCCCATTGTGGAATACATGCAGGAAACTGATAGTGATTTGTCTAAAAGAATGTTGAGGCTACTCCCCAAATGTATTCGGGTACATTGAATTACGCAAATTATATACTGGTGTTATGTTTTGATCACATTCTTCTCATACAAATAACACATACGCAGATCTCTGGTTCATATTTCAATAGTCATATAATCGAAATTATTGCCCACGTGATAAGCGGAACAGTAAAAAAGATCATTGAAAATGAAATAGAGAGGGAAAAAGAAGCTGAAACTTTGGAAGGGGGAAGTGATACTCTACTAATTGATGAAACAGTTAGGGTAATACTTTAAAATCTCTCTTATTTTACTGCCTTTTACTTACTTATAAATTAGGAAGTTGCAATTTTTTTTTTATAACCATGTAATTGTTGCAAAGTATCCACCCATTTTGTCTATGAATAATCTCTGCCGGATAATTTGACCATCTTTAGTGGGATTTTCTTCCCCAAACCACCATTTTTCCATCTACAAGGCTTGAACTCGAGATATTGCACTTAAGGGATCCAAGAGTCCATTTTCTCTTGGACCAACGTGATGTTAGTTAGCAATTTACACTTTGAAATGTATTTGGCATATTAGTAATTACAATAACTTGCCACTCATGCTCACTAAAAACAAATTGTTACAAATTATCTGCAATTTTAATTGATTAAAAGAATGAAAGTAAGTTTTGGTGTATGTTTATCAATTAGAATACTAACTTTTTTTTGACTCATCAGAATACTATATAGTTTATAAATACACATCACTAAGATATAATCATCTTTTTTGATGATGAATAGGATATAATTAATTTTAACACATCAGTTAAATATTAATTATAAAGAAAGTAAAAGAAAGTCTCGACCACTTATAATTATGTATAAAACTCAAATTAGTAGAGCTTGGAATTTTGAGTTTATTATAATCTGAATAAGATTTGTTTTGGGTGAAAAATCTGAATAAGATTTAAATGTATGCTCAACCAACCGTATTTCAACTTCTTATACCAAATCATAATATTATTTTGGTAATATGTGTGCAAAATTTATTTACACCGGTAATGTATAACAATTATCAGCTCTAATTTTTCATTTATATTTATTGACCTATAGAGTAGAACTAAAACTGACTTTTTTCACTCTTTACAGGATACAAATTTCTTGATAGAAACATCAGTTGAAACATTTGAAATCCGATTTGTGACACATACTGATGTCCTCATGAGTAATGTTGCAGGGTTTTTGGTAAGTATGTTATCCTTTTCTATTTCTTCCCATTTGCGTGCTTTTAAACAAAGATTGTTATAATCATCGCACATAAGCACATTTGAAAGAAACAAAAAAATTCTACTTGAAAGAAAAAAATAACTAAGAGCTCCTACTAGGGGCATCAGAACTTCTATCAGCTAACAACAGAGAAGAAGCAAAAATCAGAGCAACAGAAAACGTCCTAGCACCGTCTGACAAATTCATAGCAACCATGCCACAGAAGCAACTTTGTTAGCCTCACGATAGACATGTTAAAATCTTTCTTCAAACTATTGAAGTCGTGCTCTATAGATTCACCTTGTCCATAGTTTAGATCTTATAATTTCTCTCCGTTTACAATAAAAGATGAGCATTATCACTACAGAAAGCAACTTTTGGCGCTTCTAATAATAGCACTTTCAAATAGGGATATTTAATAAAATGATCCAATACAATACAATACAGATTATACTTGTAAATCTTGAAATATTATTTATTAGGGGCAAGAAAATAAATATAATGTTTTTTATAAAAGAAAAATATAGAATAATAGTCCAAATCGTTCTAAAATAAAAAGAACGTGAAGATTTAATTGATTTTAAAAATTAAAAAAGTAATATCTATAATATTATAAGTTTCTATAACGAAGTGGGTGAAAATAATTTAAAATATTCTTATATAAAAACGTTTGACCTCTAACATAAAAAGAAGAAAGGTGAAGTGAGTAAAGATATTAGAGAGAAATATAATGAAAACAAATATTAAAGAAAAAAGAGTGGTGGGAGCATCGTCTATTTTTTCATTTTTAAAAAAAAATTCCTAATAATAGGAAAATAACTTGTCGGGGGCAAGAGCCCCATTATCTCATGAATGAATCCACCCCTTATTGTTATAACCAAATAAAAATAACAAAATGTTGAAGAATCCAAATAACCTTTTTTTTTTTCCTAATAGTAATGGATGGATATAGTATTTTGGTTCCTATTGTGAAAATTGGTCCAATCCAAAATCAAAGTGACTATACTTTTGTAAACCCGCACTCCTGGATTATACAACAAAATTATTTTACATTGATATCTAACTATAATCATTAATTTGTGTAGTTATTCTATCATACAGTTACATAATATAATAACATTTTAAAATCAATGGCTTTTGTTTAATGTCGCTGTAAAAATTAATTTATATTAAAAGTGTATAGTCCCTTTTCTCAAATGTTCTTCTATAAATCTTAAGATAATGTTCGATTATAAATTTATATTTTGAACTATCATATGAGTTATAAAGATTATTTTTTTGTATTTAATCATTTCTGTTAATTATTAGCATTTCTAAAGAAATAAAATATCAATCTAATTCAAACTAAATTAAATTAGATTCTAGAATCAAATTAATTGGATAGTCAAAGAAAAAAAAATGATTTGGATTAGATTAGCTGAGTTTTTCCCTGAACCCCGATGCGATCCAATCCATAATCACTGGTACTTTCCAGTGTTGATAAAATAGGAAATTTTCATATTCAAATTGGAAAAAATTGTTATAAGGAAATCTTAAGTAACAGTTAGGCTTTTTTTTTTTGACAAGTAAAAATTAAGCTCTGGTAGCTATTTTTGTCATAAATTTTATTATTGCTTCTGGGTGATCTTTGACAGGGGAAAGACAGGCCAGATAGAGTGATTGCTTTTGCCATTTCCATTTTTAACATCTTGGTGCCACAATTCCCAGACAAATTGCCACCGTAAATTCCCAGATAGAGTGATTGCTTCTTTTATCTTTTTTTGAAATTAAGGCAATAGATACCCTATTAATAAAATATATTTTCTGTTTGCTAATTGAACAGATATCTTAACAAATATATTGTAACCGCCTGTGATGCTTTAAGGGAAAATTATCCTCATGCTCAGCTGGTATTTGTAAAAATGTTTCACTAGTTTTATTTATTTATTTATTTATTCATGAATAATGAAGATATGTTTTTGGATAATGGTTCTTCCAGCATGCTACACGGGCGATTGGTATCTGTGCTAAGTTTGGTAAAAACGATCAACTCAAAACTATTGTTGGTGGTAACTTTTTTAAGCTCTTTTAAACTTAAAAGCACGAAAGTATATAATATATACCATATGTATATATACATGTTTTTTTTTTAATGACAAGTAATAGCTTTTATGCAGTGTGTATTTCCAGACTATACGATGTGATGACAAAAATATATAAAGGTAGTAGGGAATCCGGAGATGTAGAAATCTCTATAGCAACAATATTTGATACGGCAGTTGCAGCTCTTGGGAAAATTTGTGAATTTCATCGTGACATTATCGATGGCCCGGTGGTAATAATCTTTCAAATACCTATATTCTTCCTTAGAAAAAGAAAGCCACATTTTTAAATTTTAATGGCTCTTTTCAATGTCTAAAAGATTTCTATTTATTTGTGTAATTGTGTACAGAAAGATCGCACCTACCTTTTATCAATAATTGAAATAAAATACATGTTCAATTAATTTTAACATCCCTACATTGTTTAAAAGATTTTAAAACATATATTTGAGCTACTGTTTTTTTTTTGCAATCGAGTCTTTGAATTTGTCAATAATTTATAATCAGGTTCCTAAACTATAAAAAAAATTCATTGGATCCTTGAACGGTTTAATAATTTGTAATTAGGTCCTTAAAGTTTTTAAATTATTTGTAATCTGAGTTCATGCTTATTGAGAAATTCATGCACTAGTTACAAATTGTTGAAAACCAGAAATAATAGAAGCTAGAATTCAAACAGAAACAGAATTGCAGATGGAATACAAGTGTTTATTGATGGTAAAAAAGAAATGCAGAAAGGATAATCCACTACTACCCAAACAGCAATGTCTTACCTGTGAAGCACCGACACGTCATTTTTAGTCTTGTATCGTGTCATACGTGTGTATCGATATGTTGATACGATCCAATATGAAGTCGATGGTGTATATTGCTTTTGTACATTGAACCTTTAGTGCATGTAGATATGCAACTGGTCAACTACTCTCAAGAAAACTCTTAAGTTAAAAAGGTGAAATGTGAAATGCATATTATTAAGATGCTTACAGAAAATAATGTTGTTGTTGACAGTATATTGGATAGATGGACCCTAAAATCTTACTGTCAAGAGCAGCTGTTATTGGTATTTTATTGGAGGATCAAAAGATAGGAGCGGAAATAAAGTGGAAAGATTGCAGATGGAACAAAGACCAAGTGCCAGATAAAGAATATAGTCAGAATTATTGAAAAATTAAGTAAAAAAATAAATGAAAAATGCTTGGACCTGCATCCGAAGCAGGACTACAGAACCAGGACATTGGTTCCGTAAGTTCCCTTATGTTTCAAATTATGTATAATATACAAATCAATATCTCTGCAAGTTTTAGAATGAAGTATGTTACATATAATTCCTCATAAGAATCTGTAATTTGATTAATTGCTAAATTTCTCAAGCATCTACTACATTTCAATTCATTACACTTATGTCTGCTCACAGCTATTGCTCTATATATACAAAACAGTAGTTTTGCATAAATTAATTATCTTGGACAGAATAGAATCATCACGAGTTACAGTAATTTATTATCTGTAATGTTTACTGCTTTGCACCTTCTTTGAGTATTTGTTATTTTATTCTCAATCATGATGCCGTTAAGCAGGTGGTTCAAAACTGGTTATTCTTCTTGCCATGTAAGTTTGATTTCGAAGAAGCAAAATATGCACATGAACTGCTTTCTAAAATGATACAAAGGTGTTAGATCTTTCTCAATTCTCCTTTTGAATACTTGATGCCTTATATTCGAATTTTTACATTTATTCATACTTTGGTACACATATTGGGCTAAGAAAAAGTTTAAAACTGTATGCATTGATCAGGTCAGATAAGGACCTATTTGGAGACAATAACAAGAATCTTCCCACTATTATTTCCGTGGTAAAAGAAGTAAGTAGAATCAGTTTTCTTTACTCTGTTGTACTGTGGATTTATCTTAATTATCCTGGTACAATATATAATTACATTTATTTACAGATTTTATCTCACACTGACCGTCTGGCAACTCAAGAAGTTATTGATCAGATGATTGACTTCATTAGTTAACATGGTGAGATTGACTCCCTGTAGAAATATTTGTAAGTTGGAGATGTGGAAATACTTCTTGTTTTTTCATTGAATTGTACAATAGACAATAAGCCAGGAAGATTTCAATTTACAATCTTCCAAACGTGTAAAGACACAATAACCTTCACACATGACACATATAAATAATACAAATGTAGATAGTCTTTCTACTCTGTTTCCTTCACCTCTTGTAACAAATTACAGAATCTTAATTTTTGATATAGGGATTTCTTTTGAAGGAGTGCTCTACCAACACCATATTATCTTAATCATGCTTTTGAATACTCTGTTTGGTGGTGTATTGCTATACTTGATAGCTTCGATAACATGAAGTCTTTCTCTCTTTATTGACATTAGTCATACATTTTTAACAGGTCTAATATATTTTTAACAGTAAAAAACAGATTTAATATATTCTTTTTAGGAAAATGTATTTGAATGTATGTATATTTACTATATTATACATTTATTTATTTTGACAGAATTATATTATATTATTATTTATGAATTCATTTTTTTCTTCTAAAATATATTTCTATAAATAATGATAAAAATGGAACAAAATATTATCGATTCTGTTGTCAATGACTTCTTGATTAGTATTATCGATTCTATACATTGGAGTAAAATTTTCAGCCTTATACGAATGCTTGGAATCTCTCTAATGACGTTAGCCTACTACATAGTCACTGGGCTGTTTTCTTTGGTATGGTTGCTCACCGTTTGTGGAAGGATAGAAACTCACTTGTTTTTTCTCGGATCTAAAATTAAGTGTAATATGAAATACCAACTCAAGTCAAGCTTAATTTTTTGTTCAAATTAATGCGGTGTTCAAATTGATTTGAATGACTCATATTCGCAATAGAGGTAACTTAGTTTGTGATGGTCTTGCTAGAAACTCATGGTCATTTTATTAAGAATTTTTATTCTAAAATTAGGATCATATAATGTAGTTTTTACTGAATTTTGGGATGTCTGTTTGAGTATTAAATTTGTTAAAAATTATTGAGAAATCTACCATTCATTCCATCGCTCACTTTGACCTCATACTCCCAAAACACATTTTACCTCATACTATTTGATAGTCAACCTAGGAGATGACAATATAATTTATTTGTCCCATGACACATTTCTATTATTTGAATCCATAGCGTATTGGCTAAAGAAGAAGAAGAAGTTTAGATGAAAGTTTGCTAATGCTAAAGTGGTCCTTGAGCAATTCCAAGATCAAATTGGTGGGATTTCATCAATGCACTATTTTTCTATAAAGTTTACCTTACATGTGTTTTGAATTACTTCACGTTGATTTTGAGTTTTAAAAAATTGTTTAAAAATTATTTTCAACTACAAATGACTTATTAGGTCGTTCTTTTTAAGATGTAATGCGACAAAGTTTAAATTGTGTAAGACAAACTATTAATCACGAAGTTTCAAATGATAAAACAACCTAAACAAACTTTATGAGACTTGAAATATGAAACAAAAAGAAAAATTTGAATGAAGCAAAAAAAGGAGAAAGAGATCAGAGAAAAAAAACTTGGATTTTTAGAATTTTTCGGTGTGATCTTAAACTCAACATAATTCTTTATTTATAGAGGAATTCTGCAATTGACAGAATAGAAAAAATGTAGCCCAAAAAATCAAATCCACATAAACCGCAAACTGCCGCACAAAAATAGGGGATGAGTTGAACAAATTAGTTGTTGACTGTTAACTAAATGGAAGGTATAAATATGTAAAACGTACTAGAGAAAAATATACATAGTTAAAATATTTTATTTTCATGATACAAAACGTGTGGTGATCAGTTTAAGTGTGTTTTTCTCCCTTCACAAAATCGGGTACCTTTTGGGGCACGCCCTAAGTGGTACCTCTACGTTATAAACATTATTGATGTGTGATATCCCTCTTATGTGAGACTTTTTCTTCCTTCAATTCAAACCAATTAGCTTTATTGTTTTCAACAATCCCCCACTTGAATTAAAAAAAGTGTTTGTGAAATAATATCAAACGCTTCTATAAGATCGTTCGTAAACAAAAGCGTTTTCTGACTTGAACCTTTGCATAGTACGTGAGATTTAAATTCAACAAGAGTGAATCGTAGTCTTGAACTCTATCTCTGACATCAAACTCACACACAACTTTTTCATATGATGTATTCTCAAAACATGTGCATTAATGGTCTTGCACGTCTATCTCAATATAGTGAATCCTCTAGAAATTTTGCCTCAAAATTTCATAAGAAAGGACCCCACTTTCACATTGACGTAGGTGAATCTATCAAGATTACTCTTGTAGCTAGGTACTCCATTTCAAATATTGTATAGATCTCATTAAGAGTTTCTATTACTTTATCCTTTCATCACTTCAGGAATCATGTTTATCTGATTTATAAGAACATGTTCATCTTATATCACTTCACAACTTGTTATTACCCATTGAACCTAATTCTTAGGATCTCCAATATTTTAGGTCAGGTTACCATCATGAGTGACTCATCGATCTATAGGCAATAGTTCCATCCTTTTAGATATATTTATGACTTTCTCTCTGGTCAATCATTTCGTCAAAGGATCTACCAAATTTGCATCAGTGCGTACATTATCCACTAGAATTACTCATGATTTACTAGAATTACTCATGATCTATATGGTATGCAAACAGATTTACATTCAAAGTATTTGTATTGTCTTTAAGATCTTTTCAACATAGTGAGACTGATCCAAAGAAATTTCCATTTCTGACCCAGTAATTTTGATTCAAAGGATTACATTCGCTTCTTTCAGGTCTTTCATTGAGTTCTTCGCAATCAAATTTTTTTTATGAATGACTCGATAGATAACTTTTTGCTGTTTAAAAAATTCCATTTCATTATTTTAGAATGTTTTTGAAAAATGAATATCATTAATTGATTCAAAACACTTTTTTTTCTTCTGGATTCTTGGGGGTGGCACAATAAAATAGTATTTCATATAAAAAATTTATAAAAATTATCATGTTATGTATTATATTTATTATATAGTATATATTTTTTACTACACAATGCCATTTTTTTATTCTAAGTAATGGAATCTTACTTGGAATTTATTTTAGTCTCTAAAAAAATCAAATCATGATTTCGTTATTTTAAGAAAAAATAATAATAATAATTTAAGAAGTTCTAAGAGGGTCAACTATCCAGTTAATACTTAAATACTACAAATTCACAATAACATTATTAAAATGAATATTCAACAAAAGAAATGGTTTCGATGTATAAAGAGACTTCACCGTTTAAAAAGTAATCATAGAAGCTATCGATCAACATCATTTTCAACACTTCATGTGCATTTTATCTTTAATGGTTTAGGATTACTATCTATTGTTGTTAATGTTGTGTCTGTAGCAACCCACGAACAACTAAAATGAACAATCAATCTGCAAAATAAAATAGTGAAATAAGATATTAAACAGGTAAAATAATCTAGGAAGGCCTCTCAATCATTTTATTTTTCAGTTTCAGAAAAGATGCAAAGTGTTTGTATGAATGATATAAAAATGAAAATTTGAAAAGTAAATGGTTTTCTGTTCAATCGGTTCTGTTCTTTTTCCTTTTTTTTTTTTTTTTTTTTTTTT
>JBBPBR010000004.1:78256803-78272219 GCA_037974775.1 Cicer pinnatifidum
TTTAATAAATTTAATAAATATTATATTGTCTTGATTTAAAGGACTATCTAATTATTTTCAATAAATTTCAATAAAAAATATCTATTTTCAACTTTTTATTATTGTAAAATATACTATATATGATATTATTATAACTTTGAATTTGTTAAGGTTGTAATTGTAGTTTACTAACTACTAAGATAATTTTTCTAGAACTAGAAATAGTATCTAGAGTCCATTAACAATGTTTTTTTATGGTTTTAAATTACTGTTTGTAATTTTTATAGTAAATTTTGAAGTCTTTACAATATAATCATAGTTACAATTCATGCTACATTTTTTTTCAATATACAAATTTGCAGCATAATTACAACTATAACCTCAATTTAAAACCTAATCACGTTAATAATTTTTAATCCGATTGTTTTTCTTTGAAATTAATTCTTAGGGAGTAAACAATGGCAATGCTTGGGAGCATGAACAGTATCTATAGATGTTACTTGTTTCTATTTCTACGCTTTCCCTTCTTTACCTTTCTATCTCACGGAAAGAAGATGTGTGTGTCTATCTTTACCACATTTTCAAACATGTCTTAAATTTTAATAATCTTATGTTGTTTTTCTAGGAACAAGCTGCCTCAGCAATGTTATTATTTCTAAAGAACACTGTACCAGAAAGCTTAGCATCGTACCAGGATGCGAGTACTGTAATGAGCAAATTGTTATCAATACTTCAGGTAAAAAATTGTGTTACAATATGCCTATAGATTTCAATATCCGTGGAAAAATTACCATACATTTAGTATGCTAACTTGGACGGAATGCTGTCATTAAGATTTTTTTTCTGAACCTGCTATTTATTATTAGGTAGGGCCGGTCAGGGGTATATGCATACAGACTATTGTTATAGGTTTCAATTTTTCTTTTTTAAGATTATTATAGGGTCTTAAAAAAATACTACTAAAAGATAAAAATTCATTTTGCACTATAAGGCTAAAAACAAAAAAGGACAAGATTCATTTTGCCACTTTAGTGCACTTTGTAGTCGCTGATCCTCTTGATTTCCCAACCTTCCCTCGACTTTCTAGGTTTGGTCAGTTGATCATTTTTCCACACCGAGCGTTTTGGCTTATTTATTTGTGCTGAGGACATTTATTCGCGAACAATTTTTGGTGGTGGACTTAGTGTCTCATTTCTTTGTTTTCCCCCTTACTTTGTATTTCTTTAATTTAATACTTATCTTCCTTTTATTCTTTGTTGTATTGGCTTTGACTACCCTTGTACTCATTACCAATTATTATTGCCCTTCAAAACAAAAAAGTATATGTTTATTATTGTGTTTCATAGTGTATATGTATTTATTATGTTTTCTAAATAATATTTGATTCGATTTAATCCTGCTACAGATTCATAATATCAATATTTAGTATTGATGTTGTATATTATTAAATTTTAAATTTGAAAAAGAATCATGCCATCAAATTTGTAAAGAAAAAATTCTAAAATCACTTTGACTATACTAGTGGAAATACGACTATACTAGTGTTCCATGTTAATTTTATTTTTTGACAAGTGGAATGTTTATTTAGTTTAAATTTTAAATTTAAAATATTAAGGGTATTTTGTTTAGAAAAATGCTCGATCAAAAATATATATATTAAAGGTTGACAAACTTTTACAAAATAATACTGGACCAAAATTGATAAACAAATTGTAGTTATTTCTGAGTTAGCTCAATTATTTGGTACACATAATATTTTGTCTTGGAAACCCTTAATAATCCATTAATTTAACGTTTTTCAGCTTTCTGGTTTCAGGATAAAGGAAGTGATAAGCAAAGAAGTATTGCTTTGTCAACCTTTAACATAGTTGCACAACGTTGTCATGAAGTAGCTCACAAGTAACCTTTTTTAACTTTCTCTTCTCTCTTCTTATATATTCCATATGCTTACCAATGTCATTCATATTAATTAATGATAATGCACTAAAAGTTTCTATTTTTTTTTACTTTTTGGTAGGTATTATGCTAATTATCTTCCGATCTTACTGGAAGCATGCAGTGACAAAAAATCTGAAATCAAAGAGGTTTCTTATCCTTTTGCAAGCTTGGTTTCATTCTTTTTAAATTTTATTAAAGAGAGTAAAAATGGTACTCCCACTAAATCATGTGCTCGAAAATCGGAGAAGATATTAGACAAAACACAGTAGCAATTATTCGTACATACACCATATTAGACAAGATTAATTCTTAATGCACTGTTGTATATAATTATTTATATTCATTTATTTTGCACCTTTTTCAGGAGGCAGCACGGGGAATTCGAATTTGTGCTGAGTTTGGAACACCGCATTTTAAGCCTTTTATCACTAGTATGTTATGTTGTTTAATTTTCACTGTACTTCTTCCACTGTATTTATCATCAATAATTTCACAACTAAATCTATTTTTTTTTTTTGTGGGTTTTCAGTTATACTATCGAAACTCGGTAATTTAATGAAAGATCCAAATCGATCAATTTCCGAGAATGCAAAAGCATGTGATGTTGCAGTTTCTGCTCTTGGAAGAATTTGTGAATTCCATCGTGATAGCATTCATGGCTCTACGGTAATACCTCCCTTTGGTCATGGTTAATTAGTTAATTATCACTATCGTAGATTTAACAATGGTTTTAAATTGTTGTCGTGGTTGCGGTTAAACTGTGAACATTTAAACTGCAATAAAATGTAGGAAAAAAAGATAGATGTGGTAGAGATTGTGATTGTCATATCATTGCAGAGACTTTAAAATTTGTTATATTGTGTCCTCATGTTGCATTTACAAACCATAATTTAAAATCATGATCAGTATTTTATGATATATGTGAGTCTAATCTTGATTTGATTCTAAACTAAATCCAATCGACACAAATATTTAGTTTATACATTTTGAACATGAATTTCATCTTAAATTCTAATCTGTTATGACAAATGCTAATTCATTGTAATAAGTGACTAACTAAACTTAGCGTAATAAGTCAGTTTTTATTCATCTTTATATAACTAATCACTTTTCTGTTGTCATTTGATTTATGATTTGAATCTTGCATTATTTAGATATTAATATATGAAATCATATTATAATTTTGAAATGTCACTTCTTTTTTACTAAAAAATAGTATTTTTTTTACTATATATCTTACGATTCATAATAAAATTCATTACATTGCAGTTAAATGTAATTTGATGCAATTGCAGTTTTGATTGTGACACCGTTGTAGAAATCTCAATCAAAAATCAATGTTGCAGCCAAACTTCAATTTAGAATTGTTGTGGCCTTTAATTGAAATATTGAATAGTAAGATTTATATATTATTTTCTCACGAAGGATCGGGTCTAAATTTTAAAAAATGTGGCCCCGGTCCTTTATAAGAAAATGATATATAAATCTTACTTTTTAATATTTCAATTAATGGCTACAATAGTTCTAAATTGCAGTTTGGTCGCAATATTGATTTTTGATTGAGATTTCTACAACGGTATCACAATCAAAACTGCAGTTGCATCAATCACATTTAACTGCAAATCTGTAATGTAATGGTTTCCAGCGTAATCACAATTGTAAATTTTAAAACTATGAGTTATAAAATGATGGAAAAAAAACATTTCATTCTTTCAGATTGTTCCTGCCTGGCTAAGTTTCTTGCCACTTAAAGAAGATTTGGTTGAAGCCAAAATTATGCATGAACAGCTCTGTTTGATGGTTGCAAGGTAAGGAAGTTTAACAGAACCTTTTTGAGTTATCAATTTTTCAGTATAACATGCAGGTGTATTAACAGAATGCTTTAATACTTGTCAGATTAGATAAGGATCTTTTAGGAGCCGGTAATCAAAACCTTGTTAAGATTATTGCAGTGTTTCTTGAAGTGAGTCATCCACTTAATTAATGTCTATTTGTCTGAGTTTATTTCTTTATGTGCTCCTTTATAACTGCTAGAATATGTTTTCTTTCTTCAGGTTATTGAAAATGGGAACAAATTGGCTACAGCACAAACAATCAACCACATAAATAATTTGCTGAGACAAATTGGGCAAAACATTCCTCCCGGTGCTTTTGACAAAATTTTACTGTCATTGAATCCTCAACAAAGGGAATTACTACTGCCATTTATACCATCATTCTAGTACTATAATTAATGTGTATCATACAAAACAGGGCTTGTGTTTGTTACTGTTGAGAAAAACTGAGACATTGAGATTTTAGGATGTACACTTGTAGTATTTTCTGATATATTATTTTAATTTATGTATTATGTAGTTGTTAAGGTTTCTTATTACTAAAGTATTGTGTGACCAAGTCTTGTTGTAGTGTATTCAAACTTTGTAATCATGTTTAGGTAGAGGGTCACCATGTTGTTTTTACTGTTATAACTTATCTTTTTTTTAAGCTTGTTATATATTTTGAATCAGAAACTGAAATCAGCATAAATAGATTTATTGTGTTTCTGAAATCTCTTGAGATTGTTTGTTCTTTAAGGGTATGTGATTCATAACAAGAAAAAACCCCAGAAAACTCACTTTTTAGAGAAATTTATGTTAACAGATTAGGCCTTGAGCCCTAATCAATAATACATGTAGAAAAGCTACACCTCTTTACTATTTTTGTTATAACTGGAGATATCAATGTCTGATCAACGTGATTTTGATGGAATTAGAAAGCTAAGATAAAGACTATATATTGAACTCATAATCTGAATTGAGCTCCAACAATACAGAAAATCCATTTTAAGTTTCGTCTATTGCATCATACTCAAACACTTGTGGTTTGTTACTTCTTTAAAGCATATATATAGTTTTTATTACTTATAACTGAAAAGTGAAAAATACCTAGCTACAAGACAACAGGTTTACAGCCAAGGTCTAGGGACTTCTTCACAGCATCAACTACCAATTGAGTTTTTCTACTAATTTCAGGCCAATTTCTAGAAGGTTGAAACCCACAATCTTTGATACTTGCAACAAGCCTAGCAAACTCTTGCACCATCAAAGCTTCTTGTGGGAGCTTATTGTCCACATGAACTTCCTCTGGTCTCACATTCCATCCAATGTGAAGATCAACAAATTTTGCACCAAATGTGAAGTCAAATTTTGCACTAGTCTCTTTGTATGGGATTATGAAGTCCTTTAGATTAATTGACCCATTGGAACCACATATAGCTAAATCCATGGACGTGTGAGAAAGAAATGAGCAGTGAATATTTGCAACTGTTTTATTAGGCTGGTCCCATTGCAAAGAAGCTGAGATTGACAATGTGACTCCGCCAGCGTTTTGGGTGGTGTCGGGAAGCGCGGTGACGGTGGTTGGTAGTTTGTAGCCCTTTGCCCACAAGGATGCACCAATGCAGTACCATGCCAAGTCACCAAGTGCACCAAGAGCATCCAACTCTGGCTTTACTCGAATGTTATTCTCCAAGAATTCTTGTGTTGTTGGCATTGTGGATGTGCTATGGATCTTCAAATTTATAAAGATATAAATTAAATCTAGCACAAAAGTAAATATAATAGTAATACTAAAGTATGAACAAATTAGGTTTAATTATTTCATTGAGCATTTTTGTGCAAAATAATACAAGAATTATGCACAAGGATCCTATATGGCCACTACATGGTGCAGCAGCAGTGGAAACCCTTAGATCTGGTTCACCATGCAGCAGCAGGGATCCAAATCCAAAAATTATATCTTCTAATAGTTGATCCTACAACCTCTAAGATTCAAAACAAATTTTTTACTACTATGACATTGGAAATAACAATGAATAATTTCTGAAAGAATAGTAATTTTATTCCTTGAAACGTTAAGGGTAGTTTAAACTTATGAAAAAACACATTAGTCTTTTAAATTAAAAAATATCAATAAATTTGGTTCCTCAGTTCCTCTATCAAAACAATTTCTTCAGCAAATATCTATTAAAACTAATAAAAGACATATTATATTGACTTAAATAATTTTTTGTTACATCAAAGAAAATATAAAATCTTTAAAATTGTGGTACAAAATTTAAAAAGGAAAAGATTAATTTTATTGTTATTTTTTTCAAATTAAAAGACTAAATTGTTAATATGCAAATTTGAGAACCAAAATGATGTCCCATTAAATTTTCAAAGATTAAAATGGATATTTTATTTTTGAATAAAAATGAAATAGTCCTACTCCACTTACAAAATAAACGGGTCCTACACCATTGGAATTAGAATCAGAGAGCAAGTGTTCCATGTGAGCAGTCCTAGGATGATGCAACCACATAGCACCATCCATAAACTGCACGCCGTTGGATTTACAAGCTTCTAAGATCCGATCAAGCTCAGCCACATCAAGAGCCGCAGGCTTCTCCACCAACACATGTTTCTTCTTACTCGCAGCAGTAACCGCCCACCGCACGTGCAAACTTGTAGGGAGGGGAAGGTACACTGCGTCCACACCTGAGTCCTCCACAACCTCATCGTAGCTACCATACACCCTCACGCTAGCCGGTAAGCTGTTTTCGGCGGCGAATTTCTCCGCCTTTTGTATGGAACGGCTTGCGATGGCGTAGAGAGTAGCGTTGGGAGCAAGAGCAATGGCTCTAGCCACTTTTCTAGCGATATTGGCGCAGCCTAAGATGCCAAAACGCACCTCGCTCATTTTATTGGTACTATAATTTTGGAAAAGGAAAAGCTAGCTTGTGACCATGTATATAGTTATTATCAAAAATAACTTCAATTGTTTTGTGGATATGAATCATATGATAGATTCTGCTCAACTACCACAAATCGTGTGGTGGAGGCAATTTATCAAGAGTTTGGTAAATAGTAATTCTTCGACTATCAAATATAACAAAAATAAATTAAATAAAATTGATGTATATTTAATTTTAATTTTGAACTGAAATAATTATTTTTTAATTTGTTTAATGTGTACAAATAAATTTGTCTTGCACCATACACAAGTTCTTTTTACAACATTAACTTACATAATATTTCATTTTATCTATAAGTGAGATTTATTTGTTAAATGGTTGAAATAAGTTTATGTATGAGGCGAAACTTAACTCAAGTGTGCATAATAGAATTGACACAAGATTTTTTTATAAATAAAAGTTTCATAAAAATAATAAAAGTTGTAGAATTTTATTTGAATATTTAAAAAAATTAAATGTGTTTAAATTATCGTTTATATATAAATATGTTTGGTTTTTTTTTTTATTTTTCAACTTAAATGTAATTTTTAAATAAAAAATGTATTTTAACTTTTTGTTTGAGTTACTTTAACTTTTTGGAAAGAAATTCTCAATTTCGTCACACATAGAAGTTAATCGAGTGAAATAGTTGGAGATGTCAAGAGTATTTTGTTGTAATTGAGTGAGAATGTCTAGAATATCGGAGATTCGAAAGATATCTCCTTGAAAAAATCATTGATGAAGAATTTTTCAAACAACAATGGCTTTGTCAATCCAAAGAATAGATTTGTTGATACTATCTAAAATTGATCGTTGAAGCTAAGATATCATCATGTGGTTGCATCAGCTCCATTGATCATGAAGAAAATGGTTGGATGCAAGTTAGGGAAAAGTTCCATCAACAAATTTATATTTGTTCTTTGAGATGAAGGAGTAACAAGAATCAATAAGGGGTTTTCTTTAGGATGCAAGTAGTAAGGATTAGAAGGATTGGTTGCAAAATCAAAATACGATTCTTTCATGGTGGACACATACATAAAATGTAAGAAAGGGGAAGATAATGCTTAAGATGAAAAACAAACAAAAGAAAGGAGAAGAAGATTCTTAGAGTTAATTTGATACCATATTGAATTAAGATTGAATACTCTTTGACTATTGATTGATCAAGAGTTAAGAATCACAAATGATTTTAGAGATAGACCTCTTAAATAGAGAAAATATACAAAGCTAATAACAAACTAACAGACCTTATAATAATAGAAAAAAATCTAACTAATCCTTATTAATCCTAATTAACTTTTATTTTTATACTTTATTTGTGATGGGACCGTCATTTTCCATATTATACCACCAATTATAAAATATAATTATAAAAATTAGATGAAGTGACAAAATAATGAATTTTCATCGTAAATGTTTTATATCATTTACTTAATTAGATCAATATAGTAGGTCTAAATAATCTTTTTTATATTCATTAATCTCACATATTTAACTAATAGACTTCTATAAAATTTAAATATTATCTCTTTATACAAAAACATGATTTGACTTGGGTTTATCGTAGATTGGATCGAAGGTTCCACTCAACCAACCTTAACTATTCCAACCTCTAAGTAGTAATTAAAGCTCAAATTCTAAATTTTTCTTATATAATTTTTTGGATTTATCAGTTCAACCACTAGAATTATGCCTTGAGAAACTAAATAGTGCAAGTTGTTTATTTATATCGTGGAAAAATCATGAATGGTGAAGAGATCTTTTAAGGTGAAGAAGTTGCTTTTTGGTTGGTTTACCATTTGAGTTCTCCGGCTGCCAAACATTGGATCATTGCCAAACCCTAAATCGTGAAAAGTAAAAGCTACTGCAACAATATTAAAATTACCAATGCTGCAAAGTGCAAACAAATGAAAATATATAGCAGTTCAACAAATATAGCTTTATAAATTACCGAATATTTTATAAAATATGGCATGTTCAACCATTTTTCACTTGTTACAAACATATATTATAATATTTTATAAATTATAATCATTAGAAATTTTTCTATAAATTTTGATAATTTGAAAAATTTATACTCAATTTTTATTCATTTTACCATTTTTAATAATTTATGTAATATATTTAACATTAACTTTTTGTTATTGTTATAAAATTCAAATTTATTTTAAATTAAAATATTTCATATTAACATTAATTAAAATATTTTAACTAATATTTTAAAAAATGAGAGCGGCACAATGGTCTACGCTTAAAAAACTCATATTGAGTTCATAGGTGCTTTCCCATAGCTTCTGGAGGATCATGCAATAATTATCATTTGCTCAAGTTGTCTCCCAAGATTCAACAAAACAAAACAACGTTTAACGTGGCGTTGTTTTTTGTACAAATTGAAAAGAAAGCTACAAACTATTGTTGAGCTATCTGAGGTCTATATTAATCCCATGCGTTGATAAGCTTAAACATTTCATGGGTTGATCATATATTTAGAATGTAGGAATAGGATTTCAAAGAGACTCAGAAGTCCGTTATACTAAACAGAAAACTGAAGATATAATTCAACCAAAGATTAAAACACATAATCTGCACATTGTTTATGCAATCATTAGATCTATTATAATTATATGTATCTGAAAAACAGCCAACACAATTATAACTCTTCTTATATCTGAAAAACAACCATCCTCTCATTCGTGCAGTAAATAAAAGCATAAACAAATACTGAAAATTAACACAACATAAACAAAAAACGGGTACCCTTGACATCAACATAACTAAGACTCAATATATAAATTTCTATTTCGGAATAGAAGTAATTTTTGCTTATTCTGCCATGTTATCCTCCTCATCTTCATCCTCACTCAGATCAAGATCAGCCAGCAACTCATCCAAAGGAACAGAAGGTCTCTCATCAGTAACAGATGCCACCTCTGATGGCTGATAGTCGGTATTTCTGTACAATGATATGTTGAATCGCAGTTCAGGGTCTTCTTCAATATCTTTCAAGAATTGTTCATATTCTGAGTTCAACTTATCTTGATCAACTCTATCATCAACCTCCATGGGAAGTGATTTAAGCTTCCATGGACGAGACCTCCTACGTTTCTGTCTCTGTCTCTCTTCATAACTCTTCTTTATTAAAATCACTTCAGGAATGTGTCCTTTGTACTTGTCCAACTCAAAGTCATTACTATTTGCCCCATACAAGTCATAACCAAGAGCATAATCACCAGGCTTCAAAAGATGACCCAAATGAGTTCTGACAAAAAATATTGTGTCATTATTTCCAAAATCTGACACACGAGCCACTTGAGCATCAGCTAAAACATATTTTGTGCCACCCATAGTAACCTCAGATGGACCAACCCTAGATGAAACAACCTCGATATCCAATACTATATATTCCACTAACTGTCTGCTAGTAAGTAAAGACTTGAAGGATGTCCTCCAATACTGATCAGCATCTAAGAAACCATACTTCAAGGTAAGTGGATCAAGCAAAGCAATACTGTTAGTAACCTTGGTGCAAATCACAATAGGACCAATATTTCCCAAAGTTCCAGCAGCTTTAGCAGGCAGACAAATTATATCCTCACGACAAATGGGGCTGATTTCAACAGAAAATGTGTACTTGTAATTGTAGTTATTACTCTTTGAATCGTGGGAAACAAGTTGCTTATCACTACGACTTCTTACAGGAGCTACTTTCCCTATAAATTCCAAAAAGCTGTTACCGTGACTCCGTTTTGTGAAATAGAAGTCAATACCATGATCCATCTGTTTAATTCTAACAGATCTAGCAGCAGCACCATGCTTCAGAATCAGCTGCTCCAAATAAAAGAAAGTACGCCTGTGAGAGACATGTTGCCTGAGTTGCACAGCAGCAACCCATTGATCAGGGTTAGCCTGCACCCTGGAACAAGATTCACACATGTGATCCTGTTGAACATACTCAACAAGGTAAGACTGTTCGAGAATAGCTCCATTATAAACCTCCTTCTGAACACTGACCTTGACTTTAACCCTCTTGGAATGCGGCTCTGTCCAAATAAATTCAGCATTTACCAACTTAACTCTATTGACATTCATATTCTTCTGCAATTTTTTCAAGCAAAATGTCAGCAGCTCCCTTGTTTCTAATTGTAGTTTGACCCAAGTTCTCGGTGGCTGCAAGTAACTTTCGCACTCAGGGCAATGAACAAGCACCAGACGCTTCAGTAACCCTTCAGTAATATCAACTTCAGAGCGCAAACACTTGACACACATATTGGCTGCGTTTGGTTGCATTGGAATCCCACATTTGCAACACAAAACACTGCCAATTGTTTGATGAACCGTGAACATACCAGCTTCTTGAGCCATCGTTAATATATACCTGACATTGTAAGGAAGATAAAATAGTATTCCATTCAGAGGCACAATAAAGAAGATAAAACTTCAAATTAAAATAAAAAACACACATATGCATAAGGAAGAAAAAAATGCGTAAGATTTACCAACAGAAACACAACACTAGTATTCAAATTCAAATTCAAATTCATATTTATTTTGTCTCAATAGAATGAACAAATTACAAAAAGTCTAGTATTACTTCAAATATTCATTTTCAACAAGTTAATCATTAACGATTCATATAAATACATATATACCGTGACTCATTAGAAAACCACTTCATGATGAATTGAGAATGAAATCATTATCTACATAGAAGTAAAATCCATCTAATAGTATGAAGTATGAACGGTTAATATAATAAAATAAAATAAAAAGAATAAGATTATCATATTTAGCGTGTAATAGCAAAATTGCGGGGAGGATGGAGCTCTGTTGCGATGCGAATATTCGGTGCGTTGGAATTGCGACCGTAAATCACGGTAGAAATGCATATTCGCGCCGTCGGGCGGGTTACAGTATAGGAGAAGGAAAGTGATAAAAATGAAAAAGAAATGGAAACCTGGATGAATTTCTCACCGTTTCTGGAGGCTGGCGATGGACTCAGGCTGCGTTTGCCGGTGAGTTGTGTTCGGTGCGGTAGCGGCTTTGTGATTTGTGATGGAGCTAATGGTTTGTTTTTTTAGGGTTTATGTTAATTGATAAAATGTTTATTTTTTTAATGGGCAACAAGGGCGGTGCATTGAGTTTTGGATTAGGATCCCATTTCATGGGCCATTTCAAAAGGAAATGCTTTGGGCTTGGTTGTTTTTTTGACACTTACTACTTTTACTTTAGAGAAACCTGCTAGGGACGCCCCCACATTATTCATAAAGAATTCGCTCAAAATTTTCAGACATTTCTCTTTACCATAATAGAAATTCAGTATTATAAATATTGGGAAAAAACATACTTATGAAATTTTTCAAAAACGAAAATAAATACAAAATTATGTATTTTTCACCTTATTAAAAGGTTGAAACTTAAATAAATGTTCTATGTGTAGAAAAAATGTTAGCGTAGACTAAGATTATGGTACATTTCCTCAAGAAAATAAAAAAAAGCTTATGGTACATCTATAACTAAAATAACCAGCACAAAACAAATGACGCTTCTTTTAATTGCAAAAAAACAAAAACAAATGGCACTTTTTTTATGTCTTAATAATTTTATATGTTTCTGTTGTGAATTTTTTAAAAAGTCTAATTTGTTTAACGAAATGTAGTTCTTTAATATTTTTTTAAAAAAGTGTCATTTGTTTAAAAATAAATGACACTATTTTTTTATCTCACATGTACTTCGGAAGTATATTACTTCCAAAGCATACAAATATAACAAATGACCTTCTTTTATATGTATATTTTAATATAACAAATGACACTTCTTTTATATCTATATTTTGAAAATTACAATTTTTTTTTGGAATATACTTCTGAAATACACGAGATAAAATATAAAGAAATTAGCTATTTTTTTAATGGTTCAATACATTCTAAAATTCAGGTTAGCCCATTGGATTAATCCAGATTTGACACTTACGAATATATTCAATTCAGTATCAAAAACTAAGCAAAGTTCTTAACTTTCTTTTAATCGACCTTTCATGTCACATCAATCTTAAAAACTGCAAATAACTTCAATGTGTGCTTCTTACCATATTAAAACAGGATGTGAACTATAAAAACCAAGTAAGAATTTGGTGTTGGATACATGTTAATTCAAAGTTATAATTGAAGTTTTGGTTATTATTATTCTACGATGACAAAAATATACTAAGTGCAAAGGGAGAAGGAAAAAAAAAAAATGAAATGTAGCAAGAGAAAAATGAGAACAAGTTTGAACAAAATAGAAGTTTACTATTAACTTCTTCCCCTCCTCTCTATATCTCTTCCTTGTTCTTCTACTTTTACATCAACTTCCTCGTCACCAATAAGTAAAAAATAAATACAACAAAAAAAGTTAAACAAAATTGTTCATAAACTCAGAACATTAATTCTGAAATTAAGGAACTTAGTAGAACTATGTAGGGATTTTTTTTCCTTCTTGATCTCCTTCACACCAATTTATATATATCTAATACACCTCTGCATGATTAAGTTATGTCATCGTGGATTATAATTAAATGAATGCAAAATAGAGAGAGATAACTAAAATAAAAAAACCAATGGAAATTAGGCTTGTCCTTTGCCATTCCAATCTGGTATGCCTAATGTGAACTCCAAGCTTGGATTCTTACACTCTAAATTAGATCCTGACATATTGTTCTTGAGTTGATTTGAATCACACTCCTGTAAGACAAACAATCATTCATAAATAAAATAATTCATCCGTCTTAAAATAAGCAAATCATTTGATCAATTTACTTAAAAAAATAGTATAAATAAGAGAGAAAAAAATATTTTTAACAAATTATCATTATTAGATATTAATGTTTATCTATATCATAAATATATTCATTTTAAATAGAACAATTATTATGAGATGGATAGATTAATTAATAAAAATATAATATAATTTATTTATTGCATTGTTAGGGTAAAATATTTTACAGATTCTAATGATTTATAGGTGTGTCTAATATGAATTTCTCAAAAAATGTGTAAGAATTGACTTTTATGATTGTTAAAAAAATGAATTTTATAATAATAAAAAAATAATTAGTATTTTATAAATATTTAATAAAACTAACTAGATTCACTTATGCAACATTGCATTATTTTTATAAATTTAAAAATGCATAATTTGTTATAATTTAGTAGAATATACATATTTGGATTTGATGCATACCTAAAACAACTTAATATAATGAGAGAAAAAAAAATAAAAACATTAATATTTATACCTGAATTTGATGTCCTCCAGATATTGGTTGTGACTGGAAAATGGTTGGTCTGAAACTATCCATGTCATTAGAATTCGTTTGTGGCCATGGTTCTCTACTACTGATCATAATTTAAAATAGAAAAAAATTTACATAAGTTCAATCGCTCTTATATGTATACCAAATAATGCATTAACTATTTCTTGTTGACATGTTGAAAGATCAACAATATATCTATATATGCTTAACAAAATTTGATTAATAATGCATTAACTTTCAACATGTTGACATGTTGAAAGTTCACAATGGCAAGAATACATTTATATGATTAACAAAATTTGTGCAATAAACACACTAAAATTTGTAAGCACCGTTAAATTTAAAGATAAATGAAATTATTTTTAAAATTAAATATTATACAAAACTTATAGAGAATTCAAATCATACAACAGCATATATGTGTACTCTTTCAAGTTCCTCAAGTCACTAACTTAGTTTTATATCAAAATTAGATATAGTTGATATGCATGACATGATAACTGGGAAGTTTGGTTCTGGACTTAGATGCTCTTAGTGCATTAAAATATACCACTTAAACAAATGTATTATAACTTTTGTTTCGGTTCTAATCAGGATTTGAACTCAAGTTCTCTCTAACAATTCGTTCTTAACTGTAGTTTCTTAACCACTTGATTTAAAATGTATTACAACTACGTATACATAAACATTGATAAAAATAAAATTCATATAATTTTGTCACAAAAATTTTCTATATATATATACTACAAGGGAAAAAAAAACTCATGGATATGATAAATAGATATGGTTAGGCAAGTCACATGCCTTGCTACCAATTACACTACAATATTATTCCAAACATTCTATTTTCAGCCTTGCATGGTATACCTCCACCACCACTAATATTTACTTAATTAGACTTGTAGAGTGATTATATTTTTGAATCACAAGGAGATATTTTAAGTTTATTTAGGGTAATATTTTTCAATCATGAAAGACAATAGCCAATAGGTGTTACTCAATGAGTTTAAATATATCCAGAAATTGCCTAATAAGAGAAAGACATGCCTCTCAATTTTTAAAACATCATGATTACTATAAAGGTAAAACTGGACATATGAATTTAGATTATTGCAGAGAATGTCTAGTGTCAACGTCAAAATAGGTAGTTAACAATAAGTAAGATTTTTGCATAATGCTGCTTCAAGACAAAAAATTAACAAAGTTACAGGTTACCTTTAATTTAAACTAAACTTTATTTCGGTTCAAGAGGATCAATTATCATTTACATGTTAACAAGCAAATAAACATCATCGTAAGGAAGACTTTTTTACTTAAATTTGTTCTAATGAAATGTAAGAGCATATTTGAAATTTGTTTATTACTCAAAACTATTTTTTGATTTGTGGAAAACAACTTTAAAAGACATCTATCATAAGACATATATTAACTATTACAAATTTGTTTAAAAATATA
>JBBPBR010000004.1:78287164-78297647 GCA_037974775.1 Cicer pinnatifidum
TGTGTAGTTTTAAAAAATCATTTTTACAAAATTATAAACAAATAAGTTAAAAATTATATTTTATAAAAGTAATTTTTTAATAATAAACAAACGAGAGTTAAAAAGTAATATTTTAAAAAATCTCTTAAAAATAATCACTAAATCATTTTAAACAAAAATCATTTATATTTAAGTTCAAATAAACTCACCCAAAATTGCAATATAAAAGTTTTATATAAAGGTTGAACATTGTTGGGACTTTTTTGTTGAATATTTAGCAATCTTAGGAGAGATATTTCTATTTGTGGGGTAAATTATCATGCATAATGATCATATTTTATTTGTTATGCATCATGTTTTTGATGATATGAAAAAACTTAAGTGTCCTAATAAAGTTTTAGTGTAAATATTTCACAGCGTAAAAATCTTTAGCCCTTTTATAAGACACACACAAGGATGCAAATTATTTTGTGGACATGAGTAGAAATTAAATCAACGTGTCTTTTATGAACAAATAAATTATTAATTTATAGGTAGTATCATTTAATTTAAGACGTCTATCTAGGAATAACAATGAATCGAACCAACTCAAAAGTAGTTCAAGACTCGATCCATTAATTAGCTCGTAGAACTTGGTTCATAAACCAAATAAGTCAAACTTGAATTGAAAATTGAGCCCGCTAAATAAATGTGTTTCACTTGAACTATGTATAGTTCGACTCATTTAATTCATAAATCAGTTCAATATATTTATATATTATTATTTTAATATAATTTTATTTTTGTATGAAATAAATTTCACTCGGGAGTTGTTAAAAAAAAGGTGTAAGTAAGTATACAATTTTTATTTATATCACTGCGGTAGATTCAATTATTTTAAGTGTTATATTATTACTTAAAGTTGGTTATTTAGTTAAGTCCAACACTTAGAAATCTCACACTCAATGATCTCTCTCCAACTTCACTATTAAAGTCCCACCAACACATGAGACAATTAAGAACTATGAGAAAATTGATATAAGAATATTGATTTTTAAGTCTAATTTAAATTTAAATTATTTGGGTTTTGGTTAATTAAATTATTAATTATTAATTTAACTTTAAGTTGAAGGAACACATTTATTCTTTAAATTTATTTATTTGTCTTTTAGTTCATTTATTTCAAGCTATCGATTCTAACAAGTTGTTCATGAATTTGGGGTAAAATGGTGTTACATTCCCTCAAATCACCAACTAGCAGATCTTTCCACCAAACCTATAAGTTTTTCGCCACAATTTTCTAAAATGTAATATTGGAGGCTTTGAAACGGTAAATCTAATTAAGCCTTAGATCATGAAACAATTCCTATTTCGTCTCAACCTTTATATTTTTGGGCATGATTGTTAGAGCTTCTTTTACAAATAATTATGAGTTTTTGTTTGTTTGTTAAACCTTTAAAAAATAATTAGAATTTGAAAATAATTTTAAAGTTGCTTCAGATGTTTGAGTAACTACACATAAAAATCATTTTTGATAATTGATATTTTAAGAAAAGTTATTTTCATTCGTTATGGCAATATATTAATAATTGCACAAATTTTTTTTTTATAAGTCATTTTTTATAACTACACAAAATAATTTTTTTTAAATATATAAATTTATTAATATCAAAAATCACTTTTTTTTTTATATATTTCGTAACAAATAACTTATATCTATCTATAGATGGACTGTGAGTTTGAATGAAATGAATTTGAAAATTTACATTCAATCCCTAACCTTTTATAAACAACACATAATATCATCTTACTTCATCTATATAACTCCATACCATGTCTCACTTGCCAAATCACCAATTTTCGGCCTAATTTAGAGTGAAGAAATTGTGAAAATCGAAGATTTAAAAAAGAAAAACAAAATCAACCCTAATTTAGGATAATCAAAGTTGCATTAAAGGTAAAATTACTACTTCACCCCTAATAATTATAAGTTTCTATTTTTTTTAACATATATTAATGAAAATATGCTGTCAATTTAATGAGTCAATGTTAATTTATGTGTTGAGGTTCCTAAAATATTCTTTTTATATGAAGGTATTAAATTTGACTTTTCATTTTTTTAAATAAAGTAGTAATATTAATTAAGGGTATATTTGGAAAAATAAATAAATATACTAATAATTTGAAAAAAGTACTTATATTTAAAGTCATGTCATTATAGATTTTTTATATAACTATTTTTAAAGTAATGTGATAAATAGTCGTGTTGTAACGTCTTAATAGGCAATAAACTTGTTAGTCCATGACAATTAATGTCTATATTTGAATATAACGTTTTTTAAAAATGTACTTAATTATATAATTAAAAACATAAATATGATAATTACATTTTGCACCCAAAGGTTATTATTTATATACGTGTGTGTCCTTTGGCATCTATATTTTTTATGGGAGTGGAGAAACAAGTAAGAACTCGAAAGAATTGAAATGAAGAAAAGGGTACAATTTTCAAGTAAAATATGGCACATAAAATGAAGAGTATGAAAATGGAAAAAATTGAATCATAGTATGGTGATCCGACCCCTATGCTATCCCATATTATGATTTTGAACAAATTAAAATGAAAACGAACTAAAAAAAGGAGTGAAAAAAAGAGATAAAATATATCAATATGCCTTTTTGAAGCTGAAAATGAGCAACCAAAGCACATGACACAAACATCAATCTTTCTCTCTTTAATTGGCAAAAATTCATTCTGAAACGTCTCCTCTCACGAAGTTAATGCTCTTTTCATACTTTGATAGAGTTTTTGGTGATCACCCATCTACCTTTTCCCACTGCCTTAGAATGGCATTACCTTTTACAAGTGATGGTCGTTGCTTTCTTGAAAGCTGAGTACTTCAAAAGGCTCTTTAGACTAATTCAATGAATTCATTCTTTCAGAGTTTTTATTTTTATTTTTTTTAATTTTTTCCTTTTCCTTTGCTATCTAAATACGTCATTGGTTTCGTACCTCCTTCATTTTCAAATGTCTTCCCAACCACCATCACTATTTTATGTTCAATCAGAAGTTTTTTATGACATCCTAACCATAGCTATAAATATTGTGAATATACAAATTTTGGAATTTCATACATCCAAATTAGATTTTTTTTTAATAAAAAAAGTCATACTTAAAAAAAAAACCATTAAACTCTACTTTTTAAATTAAATACCGGAATGTTTTAATTTTTTTAACTTTAGAGAGATTATTGTTTAAATGAACAACCTTGTGAAAGAAGAGTCATTTTCCATTAAACGATTTTGTGTTAACCACTTTTTTTTCTCTTTTATAAATTATAGGAGGTCGCTTTCTCATTATGTGACTTTGTTTTATTGATTTTTTCTTATATAGTATGTAAAAAAGACAAATTTAATACAATTTTTTTTTATATTTTATTTTTAACGTTTATTTCAGTTTAAATATGGAGTACTATTTAAACTACATTTTTTAAGTTTACATTTTAGAATTGTGATACACTGTTTAATCTTTATGTGAGGGTCAATGTCATTCATTCAACATAATTGAAAACTCTCCATTTTACATATAGAGTACCTTGACAACCTTGTACACATAAATTAGATGCACTTAATAATTTTTATTGTAAACATAAGAAGATGCAGTTATGACATGTGAACAAGACACATGTATAGTCTGAAATTTTTCACAGTAGTACCATATTTTCTAAAAGTTGACTTTGAAATAATTAATTTCCACGTCTCTTAGATTTACTATTTCATGCACAGTGAAATTATAGTTTTTTGGTTGAATTGCATGACTTCTTAGTGAATGTTGGACTTACCAACTTCATCTTCAATTCTCATCATGAAACTTATTGTGTATTTTCGACCAAAAATTAATATTGTTTGTAGTTGTTGTCATTTTTTACAAATAATTTCCCCCACAATAGTAGATTGATATACCAAAGCAATAATTGGGAGTGATAATTTCCCCAAAAATTAATAGTAGGATTTAGCTTATTATGATTTATGAATACCTATAATTATGGTTGATAATCTCTCAACGACGATCCTAAAACACATTAAAAAGTGACTAGTGGCGAGCAACGGCTAACTTGTGGTTGTTCTTCAACTAAGACTTCGAATTCCTTTTGCACTTTTCATATGCAAAAAAGAGACAAAATATGGTGCCTGGTATATTGAGAATCATATCCTTTATACATGGTGATGGAAAATTAGATATCTCATTAATTTCAATTACATCATCAGATATATCCATTCATATTTGAGCTCATATAAATTAATTAATCATCTCATTAAAAATTTAATTAACCTTGTTACTTAATTTGATCACTAGTATATCAATTAAAGTTCATAATTGATAAATAACTAATATAATAATAATAATATTAAAATATAATTAAATACTAAAATATTCTAAAAATTCAAGCGTATTATTATGTAGCAAGTGTGGTAAGATTCACTCAATAGATGAAAAATCAGATGTAGAGCAATAGATAACTATGAATGCCCATATATTAAATACCTTAAACTTTTTTGTAAAGATATGGTGTTCAATTCTCTCAGGTGGTTGCTACCATCCTAACGTGATTATCCCTATACTCCATCATGATCCAACAATGGTATCACAGTCAACGGTTTGATATTACCGACTACTTGTATTGAAAGTTTTCTTAACAATGGTGATCAGAACATGTGTCTCATGGATGTGGTACCAACATCAACATAAATATACATGGATGAAAAAACCTTTACATAAGGGGGGCGTATAACCATATTAATTGATGAATTCATTCTTGAGGGGTATATTGTGTTAGATAATATTATTATATATTAGTAGTATTATTATTTATTTTATTTTTTTATTATCTTGTATAAGCACTTATTCTAAATCTATCACCTTAAGTTTTTGTTCATTTTGTTTATGAAATCCTAGTGGGTTCTTGCTCTTCTTTCCCTCTTCATCTTTCTTGGTTCTATGTTTATGTTTGTTTATCATTGTTAACATGGTACCAAAGAGCTTTGATTGATTTTTGGATGTACTATAAAGTGGTTCCCTGGGAAAATATTGTTGGCAGGCTGAACACATAAGGTTTAGTAATAAAAGCCAACAAAATATAAGTTGTCTTTTTTCGTTAGTGATTGGTTACAAGGTTATTATTAGAAAATTGTCTCTTCTATATTCATTGTAGTGTATACCCACTATAGTGTCCACATCATTTCCAGTATCAAGTTGCTCCCTCCATTTTCTATTTGATTATGCCTCTCTATTTCTAGTGCGGTTCTACTGTTATGTTTTCGGTTTGGTTCTGCTCTTCAATTTCTGACACGATTTTTTTTGGTCTTGGTTGACTATATGATTAACAAGTTATCCCTAATTTATTTTATCTCAGTAATTGTGCTCATCGTATTTTCTTGTCAATATTTGTAATGACTAATGCTAAGGATGATTCTCTTCAAGTTATTAGTTTCCACCTTAATAGAAAATATTATGTTTATTGTAGCTATGTGATGAAATATAATTTAATTGGAAATGATATTAGAGTTATGTTAACAAAAAGGATGAAAAAAAATATATAAATAATTAGAAAATATGAAATGTTAGTAATTCAAAAATCATTGTTGGAATTAGTGATTCTATGAGTTGTCTATATGGGTGCAACCAGCAAAAAATGATATTTCTAAAAAAGATTTAGAATCACTTGAAACGTTTGTATATTTAGTCTAATTTTGCAAAATGTTGTTAGTTGGAAAGTGATATTAGAGCCCTTAAGCAGAACAATATGACAATTCATCAATTCCATTCGACAATGACTAGTTTGTGGGATCAACTAGCTCTTATAAAGTTATAAAGCATAC
Source organism: Cicer pinnatifidum (assembly GCA_037974775.1). Classification (NCBI taxonomy): domain Eukaryota; kingdom Viridiplantae; phylum Streptophyta; class Magnoliopsida; order Fabales; family Fabaceae; genus Cicer; species Cicer pinnatifidum. The sequence continues at coordinate 78,293,003 of JBBPBR010000004.1, forward strand.
ATTAAACGGAGAGATGAGCAATATCTGGTTTAGTTTTTTATGGCTATTCGTGGTCATTTTGAGTGTCTTCAGTTGTAAGAAGAAATCAGATTTGAAAACCACTATGTAGTGTCAAACAAGATATTCTCTCAACTATTGCATCTGTTTTTGCTGCTCCTAGTCAAAAAGGAAAATCTCTAGGAAGAGTTCGACTTGGTAATGATGAATGTGTTTTTTGCGTAGAAAAAAGTCATTGAAAAACACATTATGTGAAATTAGGGACGGTCAATAAGAAGAATTTTAGGGGGTCATCGTCCAATGTTGTTGCTTTTGCTCCTACTACCATTGGTTCTAGTTTTGGTTATGTATACTCATTTAAGACTGCTTCTCAAATATATGATATTGTAAAATAGCTCCAAAAACTTCTTCTCACTGAATCACATGCTATGTTTGTTTCCTCTACTAAAGTTTTGAACTCCTCTAATATATCTCACTATGGATTCTTGATTCTAGCGCATCTCATCATATGACATACGATAATAAAACTTTTGTGTCTTTGAATCATGTCTGGTTTGTGTCATTTATATTCCTAATCTCACTTTAATTCTTGCTTGAGTTAGACAAACATGTGGTTTTGGTTTTTCGTTATATTTTCTTCCCTTTCTTTTTGTGTGCAAGATCCACATTTCTGGGGGATGATTGGGACATGCGATAGACATACACGATTTTATGTTTAGAATGACCTGCAAGTCCTATATATTCTAGCCTAAATAACTATTGTTGACTTATTATGTAGTTTTTGCTTGAATTATTCGTCTTTTAGTTTTTATTTATGGTTCTCGCCTTTGACATGTTGCTGCTTCTAGATTGAAATATTTTGCTTCTACTGGAGGTTTAGGGAAGTTACAAACTAGTGATATTTCATATTGTTGTGGTTGTAAATTTGCTAAATTTTCAAATTTACCTTTTAGTAAAAGCATTTATATTTCATATGCTCCTTTTGATTTAGTTCACTCTGATGTTTGAGGTCCATCACCGGTTCTCACCAAAGATGGATCTAGATATTATGTTTCATTTATTGATGATTACACTCGTTATTGTTGGATTTATCTTATGAAAAATTCATCGAATTTTTTTTTTTACATTTGTCATATGTTTTGTGCTATAGTCAAGACTCAACATAATACTATTATAAAATGTTTTATTTTTTATTCAGATGGTGAATATACCTTTAATAAATTCTTTAAATTTCTTACTTGTGATGACACCTTCCATCAGAAATTTTGTATTGATACTCCTCAATAAAATGAAGTTGCTAAAAGGAAACAATGTCTTATGATTTAGATTGCTCAATTCGTTTTGTTGTCTGCTTCGATTTCCAATCCATTTTGGGGGAAATAGTTCTTACTGATGCCCATGATATTAATAGAACTCTATTGTATATCATATCAGGTTTGTCTCATTTTGAAAAATTATATGTTTATATCTCTAATTACTATTCTTTGAAAGTTTATGGTTCTACTTGTTTTGTTCTTCATCCACAAGTAGAGCACAATAAGTTGTATTCTTGTTATGTTGTTTGTTGTTTTATTGGATATGGGGAAGGTCAAAAAGGTTATCATTGTAATGATACTAATGCAAGAAAACTATACATTTCTCGTAATGTTGTTTTTCTTGAGCACATCTATTTTTAATTTTTTTTTTTATTTTATTCTCATATTACAAAGAGTTCCTAACTAACCAATATTGATCTGTTTGGTCCTAATGATAATGCTTCTAGTGATTGTAATGTTGAGAATTGCACGACAAACACCACTACACAACATGATGACATCCCTTTTGTCTCCCGATTGTCCAACCACCTCGTGCGATTACTAATCATCCATATTTGCCTCTTCGTTATCTCTCTTGTCACTATAAGTCTTTTTAGTTATCATATTTTGTCTATTTCACTTACGTAGTTTAATTTGCTTCTTTCGTAAAATTTATTCATAATGTCTTTGAGTCATCTTCCTACAAAGAGGTTATTCTTGATCTTTTTTGGAAATAGGCTATGGAAAAAAAAAATTTGCATTGCACAAAACATATACTTGGGAATTAGTACATCTTCCTTCTGAAAAGCGTGTCATTGGGTCTCATTGGATATACAAGATCAAAACTAAGTTTGATGGATCTGCTAAGCACAATAATGTGGGTCTTGTTGCTAAGGGATTCTCTCTAAAACATGGTATGGATTTTGAAGAAACTTGTGTTTATATAGCCAAGATGACCATTATTGTACTCTTATTGGAGTTGCATTTATTCGTCAATGGCATATTTTCCAAATGGATGTTAAAAATTCCTTTTTAACAGTGAGATTCATGAAGAAGTCTATATAGTCCCTTCACAAGGACTTTCTCGTACTAAAGGGGAAATATGTAAGTTAAAAAAAGGCTCTATGTGGTCTTATACAGGCTTCTCAAGCTTGGTTTAAAAAATTATCTACTATAATCACTTTTCTTGGGTTCTACTCTAGTGAACATGATTTTGCATTGTTTATAAGGTCTACCACTTATGGTCGCATTATACTTTTTTTGTATGTTGATGATATGATTATTATAGGTGATGATGTTAGTGGAATCAATGAGTTAAAATTGGAGTTAGCCAAACAATTTGAGATGAAGTTGTCAACTCTCTTAGAGGTTACCTTTTTAATCCCAATACATTTGCCAACATTCTGGAGCAGACTCGTCTTTATGTTACAAGACCAATAAATCCTCTTTTTGAGTTGAATATGAAATATTCTCCCTTGGTTGGTGTTCCTTTACCATATCTCATTTTGTACCGTATTTTAGTTGGTAGCTTAGTGTATCTTACGATTACCAAACCTAATATTCCTTATGATGTTCATGTTCTCAATCAATTTGTTGTCTCTCCTACTCTAGTTTATTTGGCAAATGTTTTTCGTATTATTCGTTATCTTCGAGGAATTCAATTTTTTGTAGGCATTTATTCCCTTGAAGAGTAAGAAACATGACTTTGCCTTTCGCTCTTCTACAAAAGTTGAGTATCGCGATATGACATGCGCTATTGTTGAAATAATTTGGTTTTGATTATGTAGGCTGTTGATTGTATGGGTATCTCTCTTCCTGAACCAACTTCGATGCATTGTGATAACAAGAGTGTTATTCAAATTGCACATAACACGATATTTCATAAACAAGCCAATCACATTGAGATTGATTGTCATCTTACTCGTCATCATCTTCAACATGGAGCCATTACTCTATCGTTCGTCTCATCTTCCTTATAGATTGTTGATTTATTCAAAAAGATATATTCCAATTAAATGTTTTCGTTTTTTGGTTGATAAATTTTTGATGCTCTATGTTAATACATCATGAGTTTAAGGGAAAATGTTAGATAATATTATTATATATTAGTAGTAAGGTATTTTAGATTTTCTATTATCTTATATATATACTTATTGTAACTCTATTACTCTAAATTTTTGTTCATTTTGTTTATTAAATCCTAGTGGGTTCTTTCTCTTCTTCCTCTCTTCATCTTCCTCCATTCTATGTTTATGTTTGTGTATCATTGTTAATAGGTTGTTGGTGAATCAAGTGTGAATAAAAGTCTCACATTATATTGAAAAGTGAATGTTGAACAATATATAAGTGAGATAACTCATATACTCAATCTTTTAAAATTTTACGTGAAGATGAAATTTTCAACCCACTTTTTATATATATATATATATATATATATATATATATATATATATATATGATTATTTTTAGCTCAACATAATTATCTTCAAATCTCCTCATATCCAACACCATTTACCTCTAATAAACTAACATTCATGTGAAATAAATATAAAATTCAATTTTAAAGTAACAAATTTACAATTTCATAAGTGTATTTTTTAAATAATAGATATATTCTCCAATGATAGAGATTAATAAAATATCCTTTTTAAATAATATTTACAATTTCATAAGTGTATTTTTTATAAATACAAATTTTGAAAACGAAGTTATCTATTCAGTCTTTTTATAATATTCCAATCATATTTAATCAAAGTCTTGTAAGGCTTTAAAAAAAATCTTATATAAACGCACATATATTCTACTTTATTTACTCCTGAACGGAAGCAACAATAGTTGCCGAATAACAATGCCAAATGTGGAATCATATTAGACCATTCTAGCACGTGCCAACACAGTACAACATATGTGATTTAATAATTTATTATGTTCAATATTATTACAATGTCACATATAATTTAAGTGGATTCCAGCTTTTATAGTGCCGTAAAAGAAAAGAAAATATAATTTTTTCTGTCTTTATTTTTTTTTTGAATTGGATAAGTATTATCTTCTTACGTTAAATTTATATTAGCGACATCTTAAATTGAATCACCATCTCCTTATCTTAATTGTAAATGATAAATCTACTTATATAAAATTTTAAAAGGATATTTACTTTTTATTTTATTTTATTTTATTTATAGTTTTAATTTTATCTTATTTATATTTTTTATTTTAAGTTATTCTTATTTATTTATTTTTATATCATATTTGTATAATTGATCATAAAATCATAAAATAATTTAAATTTATCAAATCAACTAAATTTTTAGTGTAAAAGTAAGCGGAATATTGTTGCATAAAATAAAGAG
>JBBPBR010000004.1:78303241-78313489 GCA_037974775.1 Cicer pinnatifidum
ATATTGTCCAACTAATACTATTTGTATCATATTTCAGTGGTGGTTTTTTACTTTATATTATGTATTAGTAAATATATCAATACTTAATATAGCTATTTTAGTAAAAATATTAATTTGTTTATTTTATTTACAAATTTTCTGAATATATTTGAAATCATCAAATGAATAATTCATTGTCAGACAAAAAAAATATAAATAATTAAGAAAAAACAAGTATATTATTAATATATATAATTAATTCTATACTACTTTAATGAGAATGAAGTATATGATATTTTTTGCAGATATAATTAATTTTTATTGGATGAATATTTGATTACTATTAAATTTATTGAAAGAGAATTTTATCGTACGTGTATTATAATCTTTTAGTTTGAGCGATAAAATTAAGTTAAAAAAAAAAAGAGAGAGAAAAGAATATATTGGGGAATGAAAGTCTCCGTTGATTCTGGCGGAGCCCTACGTAGTATCTGACTCTTCGAAGTTGAAATGAATTAGATATTGAATTCTCCATTCCAATCCAGTTGTGTTGTGTTGTGTTGTGTTGTGTTTCTCCACGCACTGCAAACTCTAATAATTATAAAAGAATATTTTTCAAATCAACATTCTTAATCTCCAAAACCCACACACATGTATACGGTCCTCCACAGCTGTCTCATTTCCAATCTCTACGTCATTTATACTTGCTTTTCATTTTGGTCCCACCTCTCTTCTGTTTCTTAATATCTCTTTGGAAATTACTTTGCTTCTTCTGCTCTTCCCCATTATTTCTCTCTTTAAATTATCAAAAGAGTGACAGCTATAACTCTTTCCAAATTCCCAAAACCAAAGTCACCATTATAGGAACCTCCTTATTCTTTTCTCTTTTCTTCCTCCTCTCTTCACAATGTAACATCTTACTATATGTAATTTATTTTTAAATTAAATTAATTTTTTTTTATTAGTTTCAATCAATTAAAAAATGTCATGTTAACATGTGTCTTTGTGGCACATGTTAAGAATACATAAAATATAATTTTTTTATTAAAAAAATAAACGAATAAATTAATTAATACTTGAAATTGTAAGCGTCGAACAAATTAGTGTTTAAATTTTATAAATTGGTAAATACATTCATGAAATTATAAAATATCTATCAAAATTGTTCTTGATTAAACTTTTACAATTAAATATTTTGACTTGGTATTGTAAATGTCTTATCAAACATTGAATCTACCTTAATGTCATGCTCTCGAGAACAAACTCTTAATAGAATTTTGTCATTTCAAAAGGCAAATTTGTGAGTAATTGTAATTATGCATGAATTAATTATTAACAAATTAGTCTATGAAATATTTAAATTTCAAAGGAAAAGTAGTTGATATTATGATTACATACATATGAGATCAACTCAAATGGATCATATATTTAATAAACATGTCACATTATAGTCTCTAACGATAAAAGATTAAATATAAAGTATTTTGATTGATATTTTAAAATTTCATGAATGTATTTGTCAATTTCTAAAATTCATTGACTAATTTGAGTGACGATTCCAATTTCATAGACCAATTTGTCTATTCACTCTAAAAAACAATGTTTGAACTTTCAAAGCGTTGAAAACACAAATTCCAAAATAAAATTTTTATATTTAAATCATTAACATGTGCTCATAGAGTACATGTTGCCATTTTCCTAAAAAATATTATTTTCTCTATCCCTTCTTTGGTGTTTTAACCTTTTATTTTGCCCCAATACTTTGGTTCTTTTAGAAAATCAAAATAGAATTAATAGTGTTTTTCCCTTTTTACCCTTTAAAACTCAAAAAAAAAAAGCATCAAATAAAATTTGCTTTTATTTAATAAATGAAAGTTGAAAAAACTAAACCAATTTAAATTTATTATTTCTTAGTATGTGTGTCAAAGTCTAAAATGATCAAAATTCTGGGATGGAGAGAGTACATTTTTAAGTCTCAATAAATTGTATAAAATTTTTCTCCATAAAAAATATATCAAAATTCGAATTTTAAGTCTATATTTTTATTATTTTTATCTAAAGTTTGTGGTGTTTAAAAAATTCATATTTAATTTATTTCAAGTTAAAAAATTTTAAATTTCACAAATTAAAAAACATTATTTTTGAAATTGTAAAATATCATTAAAATTACACTTGAATAACTTGATCAACACATGTGGATTAATGTACCTATTCACTCATTATTATTACTATTTGTTGGAAATGATGATATTTTAATGATAGTTTATTGGAAATAATGATGGCATTTAACGAGAGTTAGTGTTTTTGAAAATTGAAAAAATGAGAAGTCCCACGAAGAGATAAACTCACTAGTAGAATATATAAGGTGGAGATAATAAACTCGGGATGGGCTCCAATGAGCACCCCAATTTTGTGAAGGAGGGAGAACGTAAACAAATAGACTACCACATACGCGCCGTAATATTTTATCGGCATTATTATTTTTCAAAAAAAAAATTTAAAACTTCAGAAACAACACTATTTGCAAAAATGCTAATCACAACACCACCAAGGCCAATGTTAGCTAATTATTAACCTAATTCCCGTCCCTTTCTTATATCCCTAAAGGCTAAAGTTATATATATCGATTTCAATTTTATGCATCTAACTTTGAATCTTTTGCATGGGGGAATATTTTCAATGTGTCTTTTGTTGTGCATGTGTGATGATATAGCTGAATAAATAGTACGCATAAAATGCCTAAGTAACAAGTCAAGTAAATTTTAATAGAGGCCCTACCTTTACTTTTATTTTTGTGTAAACCCGGACTCTCCACTTTCTATAAATAAAAGATGTATTACACAACGTCGACATCCATTGGGCACACTTTGTAGAGATTTAGTACGTACCCATAGTACTTTTGTTAATACACTACTAGTATATTTTTTTTCTTGGAAATAAATTACTACTGTACAACTTATACTAGGCCCAAACATTAAATTTAAAGTTGCTCTATACTAATTAAAATAACCGTGCAAATACACATATTTACAACTGCTGAATAATTAATTTTTTTCTAAAGTCAACATATATATATTTGAAAATCTTGGTCACTTGACAGATTTTAAGATTTGTGAAGTACATTAAGGCTGCCTTTTTTTTTAGTAATATCTAATACTACTGCTTTGTTTTTCTAAAGTCACGCTTAAAATCTTTTACTTCTTTTTTATTATTTAAATAAATGATTTTCAAATATATTTAGTTGTTTTAATGTAACGTTGATTTGATTTTCTATTTAGATGCGGCATCTTGATTTTCCGTACTGTTGTTGTATTTGTTGAGGCCAGATTAATATATTAATTATAATTTAGTGTAGATTCAATCAATGATTTTTTTGTCTTCAATGTTGTAGCTTCGAAAACATAAATATTTTGAACATTCATTTAATCGTTTTATGTTATTAATTTAATTGTTGTGAGTTTATTTACGTATTCATATTTTCTAATGGTAGTTATTTTGAATTATATTTTTCTCAGTCAAGTAAATTTTATTATTTCAAATCAATAAAATGTTGTTTTTAGTTGTTTTTTTTTTTTAAAAAAAAAATCTAAGACTAGTAATTCATTTAGATTGAGATGTGTGAATGATTTCAAAGCCGAATAATTATGCTTCCTGAGATTAAGGCTATTTTAGAGCTTCAAGAAATAAAGTTTTGGGCGTTCCAAAATTTAAAAGAATATCTAAAGAGGAGAAGCTAAGCATAACATATTGTTGTTGTTAATGCATAAAATTTAGCAGTATGATAATGTAATCTATTATATGCTTGAAAAAAATATAAACATATAGGCATAACCTCATGTGTGCATTTGGGCATGTACCCCTCCTTGTTATCTAGGACAATATACTGCCATATGCGTTTAAAATGAAAGGACAAAAATGATGTTGACTTGAAATTGTCTAACGTACCATTCACACAACTAATAGATGCTAAAATACAAAAACCACAGTTTTAAAAAATCTTTTATTTTCCACAAAATAAATCAATAACTTGAAAATAAAAGTGATCTTAGATTAACTATTTAATCAATCAATGAACTGTTATAATCAATTATTATGTATAAATTATTACTAATATAAATTATGGATAATTATCAATTAATCACTAATTATAATATCATCCTAGCAAATAATACATAAATCATATCGATTTATAGTTAGAGTTTAATATTTTATTATAAAAATTTTACTCTTTATTTATTAATCATTTGACAGTCGAATTGGCAGTTAACAGAGAAAAAATATCCAAGACTGAGGAAGCCAAATTTTTCACAGTTGCATGATTGCACATGCATATGACTTGTGTTAAATATTTTTTAATAATAAAATAAATATCTTGTATGATATTAATTTATCATATTATTTTAGGCATGATTATTCTTAAATGGGAAAATTTGTTCATATTTTTTATAAGTTAAAAAATTAGATTTATTTCAATTATAATTGATATTATATTAATAGTAGGTATATTTTATCGATGTGTTATTATTAATATAATTTATTATTATTCAATATACTGGTAATTTTATACTTATGCCAATTAGGATTCGAGTAACATATCAATATTAGAATTTTTTATGACATAAAATTTATACATTGTATCATTATATTTCTCATATATTATTGTTTTATCCTTTGAGATTACTTAATTGGAATCACAATAAATAAAAAATTCTTTTAAAAAGCATGTAGTAATTGATTTATAGAAACTTGCATTTCTTTATATCTGAATGCAAATTAGTTTTAAATCCTTTGTATTCAAAATAGATTGAATTTATTATTTTCTTGGGCACAAATAATGAAAAGATGGTTTAGTGGTTTACCTTACCTCAACCTCTACTTGACAATCACTGAATCGTTCACATATTTAAAAACATAGTATCACCAAGTGCACTCATTTACGGGAGAAACTCATTTTGAGCATAAAATTGGTACAATGACAATATATTTTCATAATGAATTTTTTTTGGTGAGATTTTGATTTATTTTCAAGATTTTTAAAAGAAAAAAAAATTTTAAAAATATATTAATTTTTTTTCAGAAATTTTTAAAGTAAAAAAAAAAGATTATTAAAGTAGTATTAATTAATTTAAAATTAAATTTACATTCTACATCACAATGATTTTCTACATATTTCATCATCATATCATTATAATGATTGCTACATCATTAAATTAATTAAAATTAAAATGATGAATAAATATCAACAATTTTAAGAATAAAAAATAATAAAAAAATATTTAACTGTAGTTTTAGTCTTTCTATATTTATTAATTTACGAAATTAATTCTCATTTTTTAAAAGTGTACAATTTTGGTTCCTGTAATGATGTAGAATGATTAAGACCCGTGAAATTTAAATAAACCGCAATAAGAATTTAAAGTTCAACTTTAGAATTTTTTATATTTTTAATTTAATTAACGATATATAAATAATTAATACTTATACATAATTCTATTTCGTATAATTATATATTACATCATTAAAAATATGTTAAAATATTTTTTTTAGCAATAATAGTAGAATTAAAATTATAATTAAATTTTTAAAAAAATATGATTTTTGTAAAATAAAGATAATTAAAATTATATTTAAATTTAAACATTTTAAAAATATTGATTCGAGTATGCATTTATTCACTCCCATTTGTACTCGTAGTGATGCTAGGTGCTAGCTAGCAAGTAGCAACTTCATTGGAGGAATTAAGCTCTCATTTTAGACAGATTGCAGGAGTATAAAAAAATTAAATCAAAGAAGTGGGCAGGGATGTCTGTAAAACCTGTGACATTTTTATTGATTTCACGTGCCAATATATAAAATAATAATTTCGTATGGATTTGCCCATTTCAAATATTCTCTGGGTTTTATTTGCATCATTTTTTTATTTGGACTATAAAATTACACGAATGTCAATGCCCAATTATTAAAAGTTGAAATCAGAATCAAGACACAATATAATACGGTATGTTAATACTTCAAGAAAGACAATTAACAGGGACCATAATTATCATTGTCGTGCAAAATGTGATTTACAAAGTCAAACACCTGGATACTCTAGTTGTAGAATGTGACTCTCATGACTTTGGAGAATGAAGCCTCTATAATTCCTGGCCCACTATGCCCGTTTTAGCTATTATATATAGTACACGCTAAATAGGATTAAAAAATATGGACACAATATCTCTAACTTACACATATCTCTAACTTTAGGATTTGTATTGCATGTTGTTGCCGTATTACGATGTAACATGTTCAAATGGTTGGATATCAATTGAAGATTGAGATATTTTATATTAATTTTATAATTGTATTAATTTAATAATTAATTGTTAGGATAAAAAATGATATATCTTTGTGTATTTTTAACAACAGTGAATTTGTGTTTCTAATTTTATCACTAAATTCTGAAAATTGGTATAATACTATTTTATTTTTCAATTTTATCTATTATGAAAATAGTTAATATATTAAAAACTATTTTTCAAGAAAAAAACTTAAAATTGATCATAGGAAAAAATCATATTTTTTTTAAACAACAAAATATGTTAAAAATTAACAGAAAAAAATATAAATGCATAAAAGAGCAAAAAATGCACAAAAGTGCGAAAATCGAACAACAGTAGGGAGCGTTCGATAGTTCCCCAAATCAACTTGTAAAAATCAATATTATTTATTATTTCTACTCTATTATAATAGTGAATGGTGTGTCTTCTCTTAATAATTTATTTAGAAAGAGAATTTTGGAGGGAAGGAAGAGGAGATAATTTTTTTTAAATTAAATTATAAAATATTTCTAAAAATAAAAATTGAGATTGAAATATTTTATGATCATATATTATATTGTTTTTTTTTTAATTAAATGTATAGTTAAATATATATAGATTTATTCTTCAAAAATCCTCTTTTTAAATGTACTTTGAGCATAATAAATTTGTGGCATTGTTGCCTAAGATTAAAATTGTAATAGCAGAAGAAAAAAAATTGATGCTTTAGACAACTTTTATTTTGGTTTTTTTATTATTTTTATTTTAAACTTTTTATTGTTAAAAGGTCAAAAATATTTTGCAGTTGATCATATTTGGAATCATGAACGACGTACCATTTAATTAGATTTTCACATATGTAGTAGATCTCCTTGTGGCCTAAGTCCTTATGGCAAATATATATTTGTCAGAATCATTTATATATATAGTGGCAGATCTTGTACAACACATCGGAGGAGCCGAGGAGCGACAAGTATTAACTAAAAATATTATAATTGAAATTCTTAAAAGTCATATAGTTCTTTTTTTTAGAGTTTCACACAATTCATATATAATAGACAAGTTGAAAATGTTAGAATTTCAATTCTCACAAGTTTTACAATTTTCATAAGTCATACAATTTTTATAAGTCACACAATTCACACTAGTTTTTAGAACTTCACACAATTCAATCAAATAAAATATATTCATTTTACGATTTTTATCTTTGTCGAAAATTTTCTTCTTGAAAAATACATCAATTTTATTATGTTTAAACATCGTGTCACTACTAAAAAATACACATATTAATTAAAACAATTCAAAATTAAAAGATGGTATCACATTATATCATATATCAATGATTAACATGTAAAAGTTTACTAATAGCAACATAAAGCTTGTATTAATTTTATTATATTTTATTAATATATATTTTAAGAGATGAAAAACAATATATAATTATTATATATATAAAAAAATTAATAATATATGGTTATTATATATATATATATATATATATATATATATATATATATAATTAACAAACACAGGAAATGACGTGGTCTCTGCTCCCGAAAATGATGTGCCACTATATAGAAGGCATAATCGCACTTACACCACTAATCGCCTATTTGCAATTCTATTAAACAAAGTTTTCATGCTAATAAGTACTTTTGTTAGCATCCTAAGATACTTGTTAATGATATCGAAAAAGAAATAAAAATTAAGTTTTAAATAAAAAAAATTTACTTTCTAAAGTTTAAATTATAAAATTTTTAAATTTTTTTGCTTTTATATTTGAATTCTTATGAAATGTCATTAAGGCACTTGTTAACATTTTCTTAAACAAAATTTATTATCCTATTAACTACTATGATTTCAGATAGTGTGTAAAAGTAATATATTTTAGTAGTATTATTTTTTTCATAATTAAAATAATATAAAAATTTATATAAATTATAAATTTATAAATTCGAATCTATAACAGAATCTTCAAAATTATAATATTAATGTTTTTCAGTTAAAATGAATTTTACAAATTTTTAATACTAATATTTAATAGGGGTTTAAAGTAGGGTTTATTTTTGTCAATACCCTTTTTTTGAAAAAAAAACACCAAAATACCCCCATTTAAAAAAAATATACCAAAATACCCCCTTTTTTTTTCCTTTAGTTACAAGTAGCCATTTGGAATGGCGACTTCCTTAAGGAAGCCCGAGTTCCAAATGGCGACTTCCTACTTGATTTTTAAAAAATGGGGCATTTTGGTATATTTTTTTCAAATGGGATATTTTAGTGTTTTTTTTTCAAAAAAAGGATATTAAAAAAAAAGACCCAATTAAAGTATATTAGAGATTCAAAATAATGATATTATAAATAAATGGATTGAAACCGTGAGAAAGACGTGTCAAAGTCTACTTTTGTTTTATGATGTGAGAAGAAAAAAGGTAGTAGGGTCCAAATATTAATACCATTTGACAAGCGAATATATTGAAGATGAAAGACCGCCACCCAAAGAATGTAGTGTGCAGTGTTAGTGTCCACCACCTACATACCCAACCCAACCACCCAACCTTCTCATCAATCATACAATTTCATTTCATTTCATTTCATCTACCTCTTACCACTAATCTATCACATTATACCTATATATGTGTCTTACATACACACACGCATCCCTTATAAATCATTGATTCATATTTAGCATCTACCTTTCTATTTTTGGACAACATTTATCATCTATTAAGTTATTTGAAATATAGATTTTAAAAAAATAAAGATATAAAATATGTAAGATCGATTATCTAATTTTTTATATGTTACTTCTATTAAAGATAATCTTATTTAAAATACATTGTACATTAAAAATAAATATCTTTTTCATTAAAAAGAACTCAGTACGATTATTTAAGTTTAGGCCTATTTTTTTGGTGGGTGTATGTATAAGATTTTATCTAAGGTGTTTGCAAACCGATTAAAGTTAATGATTGGTAAAGTTATTGATGAAACTCAAATTGATTTTTTGAAAAATTGTAAAATTTTGGATCACATTGTGATTTTATTGTTTTTAAAGTTGACTTTGATAATGCATATAATTTAGTTAAATGGAGTTACTTAGATGCGGTGATGAAAAAATATGAAATTTCCACTACAATGGAGGAAGTGAATTTCATGGTGTCTATCATCATCAACAATTTAAGTACTTGTGAATGGTAGCCCAACTAATGAATTTGGCTAATGGCATGGATTAAGGCAAGGGGTCCATTATCTTACTTCCTATTTTTAATAGTTGTTGAAGGAGTAAACACTTTAATGGGTTATTTGATAAATGCGTGCGGACTTGTTCGAGGGTACTCAGTTCATAGAAGAAAAATAATTTTGTGTCTTGTGTGTAATTTGTTGATGATACACTAATTATAAGAATAAATATATTTGACAAATATAACAACAATCAAAGTCAATTGATTTCTATTCAAAATCATTTATAGTCTCAAGGTGAATTTTTATAAGAGGTTGCTAGTGAGAATTAATGTTAATCATTATTGACTAGCATAAAGTTTTTGGGGATGTTGTGCAGAGTTTAGATTTATTATGAGGTAAAAACTTATTCGATCCAATAACTAAAATACTTGTCATTCGGTTTAATTTGGACGAAACCTTAAAAAAAAAAAAACACGATCCGATCTAATCCACTTTGAATAATTGTGGTTTAAATTGGATTGTTTTTTGTCGATCAAAATTTTAATTATGAAAATCTATTTTATTACTAATATTATAAAGTTATGATAAAATAATAAGTCTGAAGCAAAATATAGTGTATAGTATTCTAAAAATTAATATTATGAAAAAATATTGATCGATTATTTTTTAAACCTACGAAATAGTAATAAAAGTTTATTAAATTAAATAAATAAGTATTACTAAAAGATAAAAAAATAATAATATATAATAGGTTAATGTAATATCTCATACTAATAAAAATATTAAA
>JBBPBR010000004.1:78322968-78336465 GCA_037974775.1 Cicer pinnatifidum
AACATTTTAGTTTAATTTTGAATGTTTTTCTGGTGTGCTGTTTCACTGAATTAATGTTCTTCTATTATGTTGATTTTTTTTTTAAAACATGGTGCCTATTTTGTGAAGGAGGAGGAGAAGGGATTTTTTTTCAAAAATTCTGACTTGATTTTCATGTGGTTTTTGCACTGTAGCCTTGAAATAGTGACTTACAAATGATTTTTTTTTTAAAGAATCTTAATTATAATGAATAAATTATTAATGTTTTGGCAAAGAAAAAATATAATATAACAGGGTTTCATTTTTATAGTTCGCCCAAGGCACCAAATATCTTAGGACCTATAACAAAGCTTTACATATGTATCCAATCCCGTCATATATATTATAAGGTAAATATATAATTGTGATATTTTAGTAACTAATAAAGTGGCAGTGGCATAATAGGGAGTTATGATTTTATGCATGTGTAAAACTTTGTTATATTGATAGTGTATATGAATTAAATCCTATGAAGAACAAATACTACACTGACACAACATTGACACCAACGCATTAGTGGTAATTATTTGAGAAAATAAATTAATTGAATGTAATCAGTGTGTAAGTGTTGGATATCGGGATGCACGCTGTCGATCAAAAGTGTCGGTACTACGAAGATTAAATCTATTTCTTGTTATAGGAAAAATACCTCCCGCAGTCTCTTACCTTAATGTCATGTAATAATTCAATTAAAATTAAGACAAATGATCAAATCTTACTTAAAATTAAGTAAACGACAAATTCAGGGAAAAAAAGATAAATGATTAAAATGATATCTGAAATTAAGTTAAGGAACCATGGGAGGTATTTTGCCCTTATTAATCCCTACTTTATTGGAACAATTTCTACATAACTTCTAAGACACTGGCACATTGCATTGTTTAAGAGCATTGCTGCATTGGCATCTATTTTGTTTGTGTATTGTGCAGTGCATTCATGTTTTGATTATTTTCCTGATTCCTATTGGTTATATTAATAAAAATGACTCATTTCATGTACTTTGGTCCTTATATAAACTTTACATATATAGATTTTTTGGTAAAAGTTTATTATTTACCCAAATATTTCTAGACACTGCTCTACAAAAGCCCACCCTTGTTTCTTTTCTTGCAGATAGTACTGGATATCCTGTTATTGTAGGGAAATCAGTTTTGCTAATCATGGTATGGTCAAGTATAAGTAGGAGAGCTAATATCTCACCATACCTTAGAGCGTTGCAAAACTCCTCTCATCAATTCAGGTAATTTGATGCTTACATTCTTTCTTAAGTTTTTGTTATTCTTTTTCTGTAGTAGGTTATTGATCAATGTCGTTCAAGGCAATGCTCTGAAGCATAGTTGTAGTTTGTAATGATAAAATAAAAAGTTATACTTTACTAGTTGGGCAGACTTCTTTGACAAATTTTCTCTCTAACTAATGTGTTTTTATGTTAATATATATAATATGATTTTGTTGTTGATTCAGGGGCCTATCTATTGGTCCCGAAGGACCAAGCTACAACATAATTAATTCCAATACTGGATTCCAGCGTACAACATCATTCCATCAGTGTTACCGCTCTTCAGCTTTTGCTTCACAAAATGCTGGAAGGTCGCATGTCATGCCCGGTTTTCGACGATTCTCATCTCATGCATCCACAGAGCAAAAATCACAAAAGATGCTTTTATACTTGACAGGCTTGGTTTTTGCGATGGTTGGATGCTCATATGCTGCAGTTCCCCTTTATCGGAGGTTTTGCCAAGCAACTGGCTATGGGGGAACTGTTACCCGGCGTGAGGTTCGGGTGACTTTATTTTCGATGGTATTTCATTTTCTCAACAAATTCATTGGCAATTTTATTTTATAATTAGTTTATCGCAAAATTTTCAGAGTGTTGAAGAAAAGATTGCAAGGCATGATAGCAATAAAACTACCACCTCAAGGTTGGGATCGGATTTATCTTTTGTTTTTTCAGGTTGATGAATGTGTGGTTATTAGAAGTTTGTCAATTTCAAACACACATACTGGGCGTTCATATCTGACAGTAGTCTTTTGGCATGTCAGGGTACAATTAAGCAATGATTCAATAAGAGATATACTTATAAGGAATTATTCAATAAACCTAAATTAGGGTGTGGTGTTTTAGAAGCTAGCCATTTTCTGGTTGTAGTGGGTTGATGAGTTACCATTTTTATTTTTTCAGGGAAATTGTGGTACAGTTCAATGCTGATATTGCTGATGGGATGCAATGGAAGTTTGTTCCTACACAAAGAGAGGTTTGTCTTTGTTTAATATTTTCTCCACCTTACCGCAAATATGCTGCATTTCGGATACAAAATTTAATTTTATATCTTGGAACTGTTAAATTCATTTACAACAGTACATGATAATTTAATACTGGAAACACAAATAGTGCAGCGGAAAGTCAAGTTAAAGCTTTATTCTTGGGTCTAAAGGCTTGGTTGTCATCAATTAATCTAATCTTTTGGGGGAAGATGGTGTTTTCTAAATCTAATTATAGTTACAAATTTTTCATACATCACTTGAAAAGTTGGATGTTGTACACACCCCCTTGACACCAAGAGGGAAAAGTGAGAAAGAAGTAAGAATTGTAATGTAGCATTATTCATAATTCATTTGCTCTACCAGGTTAGGGTGAAGCCAGGAGAAAGTGCCCTTGCATTTTATACCGCGGAAAACAAAAGTTCTACACCAATAACTGGTGTTTCTACATATAATGTCACTCCTATGAAGGTACTGACTACTGAAGAATATTCTATATTGTATAACAGAAGTTGCCCTTGGACTCTTCAAATCACAGGTCTATCTACCATGACAATCTGAGATTTCTGGAAGTTCATACTACAAAGTTCCAATTTATTAAAATCATATTTTCAGCTAAAAACATAAATATCAAATTTTCAAGTCTTCCTGTTTGAGTGGAAGTCTATTGAGATCTCTTTTATGCTGAAATAAGTAATAGAGGAGCTTGACTTTGAAAAATTATTTTTCATTTCTTCCACAAGTCTCCCTTCCCTAGAACTTCCTAAAGTAGCCATTATACATAATGTCCAAATCATAAATTTTCTTGTACAGGCTGCAATTTACTTCAATAAAATACAATGCTTCTGTTTTGAGGAGCAGCGACTGCTTCCTGGAGAACAGATTGACATGCCTGTAAGTGATTTTTTCAAACTGAATTCCAGTGAGTATTTAAAGTCATCTTGATTGTGTGTTTCTTGTATTGTAGGTATTCTTTTATATTGACCCAGAAATTGAGGATGATCCTAAAATGGATGGTATCAATAACATTATATTGTCATATACTTTCTTCAAGGTTTCTGAAGAATAAGACCAACTTGAACATATGAGACTTAAATAACGATGTTGCTACCTTTGAAAGGGCAAAAGAACCCCCCGAAGCTCAACTTCTGTTACCTGTTTTTGGTAACCGATGAAGTATTAGACTTCACATTGTAACTTGTTTTACGAATAAACCCTCAATGTAATCCTTGAAGTATCACTCTCTCTCCAACATAGCCCTAAAAATATATTAAAAAAAAGTTATTCCCAAAGTATATGAAATTCGTCACTTTAGTCCTTAATGTTAAGTTGTTAGGGACTGACAGGAAGGAGTTTCATATACTTCCGGCACTGAAATGATTGCTTATTATTTTAACAAATTCTAGAGACTAAATTGGAGAGATTGAGAATGACACTTGGGTGGCTAAATTAATGGTTTATTCTTTGTTTTACACTAAGTTTTAAATAAAAATATAGTTACCTCTTGTAGAAGTATTAGAAAACAACTCCTGTGACCAGGTTTTGAAGGTTCCAGGGTCATCATCCATTATCTTGCTAGAATCAGTGTTATTCAGTGTCATTTTAGTGTAATAAGAAACGCAATGGAGACTTGCTGAAGGACCTCTAGGTATCGGCCAGTTAGATGAATCATTTTGCTTTTAAGATTTATTTAGAAGTCATGAACTCATGATTATTGAGTTCTTTGGCAAGATGGTAAAATGACGATCACAAGAGGCATGAATCTGGACGTTAGTTTAATGTAGTCATGTATGATGTTTTGTAAAATTCCATTGTTTTCAATTATGTAGTCATGTATGATGTTTTGTAAAGTTCCATTGCCACCTATAACTGCCATATACAGCAAATACATCAGAGGAGACTTTAAATCATGGGAAAGTTCTTCATTTCTTTTCTTCAAACAATTGCCTTTAATTTGGTTTGCTTCTTAGTAGTTAACAAAAGTTATTTTTCATATAAGTAAAGGGCGATGTCCTTACCCACACCAAATTCTCGCTGATTTACCCAAAATTTCAAACTTCAACCCGGTAGTGATAAATTGGATTAATGATATTAGAAACTCCAATATTGTAGTGGTTTTTACACATTTTGCATAAACGGAACGATAGAGGGTAGATGAGCAACCCCATAACAGTAAAAGGGTTTGTCAATTACACTTATTTTATGTTGATTCGTCATAATCTATATGATTTAGTGAAATTTATTTAAATTTTAATCAATTAAAGAAAGATAGTGTTCTAAAAAGTGTAATGTTAGCCATTCTCTCTCTATTTATAATTTAATTAGTTATTTCTTTAACAAATTTTTTACTTTTTTACTATAGTTATTAATTGATGAAAAGTTTGACCAATTTTATTCTGCCCTCTTTGTCCTCGAATTATTTTAGAAAATTATTTTAATAAATGAAATTGATCTGTAGTTTATATTGAAAATAAAAATAGTCTTAGCGAGACTAAATTTTTTATAATTTGGCTTTACGCCACCTTACTTTTACTTTTAGTATACAAATTCAAATTATATAAAATTAAGTAGGCTTACATTCAAGATTCCCTTAAATTTGATTTTTGATCCCTTTCGAGACTAAAACTATACAAAATAGTATGCGTTGGGATCAATTTAGGTGAACTGATGTATGAGAATAAAGACGATTAATGGAATAATGGCCAACATATTTTATATTTTGAACCACTAATTATTTTTTAATAACCAAAATATCTGAGCATGCATATGTAAAGAGTAATTTTCATTTGTTATATTTTCCTAAGTGAATTATATATTAGAAGAAGAAAGAAGAAAGATTTAATAGTAATTAATGAGAGGGTGAAGTAGAATGGCTTACTACCAAGTGAGTATGGAATAGTTGAGACATAGTGATCATGTTCAGTTAAAATGGTGCCTTTTCCATTGTCAAATTTGTTAAAGTCTTGTTGAAGGCTTTATTATGGTCATGGGATACCCCACAAACTTCAACTACAAGCATTATATCATGCCTTGTAGTAGGTTGATTTTCGATTCATAACCAAACGATTTGGATGACATTCTGCTTACCCTTTAAACAAATTCATCCAATGTGTCTTTTTGCTAGTTGACTGCTTCAAGAAGAAACATTTGAAAGCTTGTTCTTAACAACCTTGTTCATGTCTCTCTCTTGCTGTGGCAATGAAAATGACTCTCTCCAACTGTTTCATATTCAATAAGATATATATATCTTCAACTTCATATATAAGTATTCTATACTCTACAAATCATGAATCAAATTTATGGTTTCCATTAGACATATTAGCTGTTGTTATATAAATTAAGTACAATAAATAGTTAGTTAATATAGATAATTATACTAATTAGTTGTTACATGCATCATTTAATGTAATAGAACAATTCTCTCATTATTTAATATATTTTTTGTTATTTTTCTCTCATTATTCAATAGAACAATAATATTCAAATTCACGGTTCAATCGGTTAAACTTTCTACTTCGTGAACATATGATCATAATCTCTTTTTTTAATTAAAAAAAATAAAGAGGATTAGATTTAAGACAATGGAAATACAAAACTTAGATTGAAGACAAAGCCTTAGAAAGCAAGACTTTATTTGAAAAAACGGCCAATGCAATTTCAGTCTCACAGTATTAATACACGGTGGTATTATTGAAAGACAAAAAATAATATTTGGGAATTGGATAATGAAATAGTTATCCATTTCTTAAATACAAAAGAATGCAGTTGAATTGACATATTATTCATTGGGTCTGAGTGACATGATGATTAACTAACTGATTAAGAAATATAAGTGTAACACAAGTTATCAGGGCCCTAACAAGATATTAAGAGTAAATAGATAAATTAATACTTCAAATTGTAAATATTACTTAAATTAACTCTATCAATTTTACAAATTAACAAGTCTATCTATGAAATTATAAAAAAGTAATTAAAATAATTTAAATTTAAACTCTTATATGAGAAGTTCATTGAATATTTGACACATCCCTATTGATCTAATATCAATGTCATCACAATATAGATTAATTTTCAAATGAAGTTTAAATTATGAACTAATTTATTTATAATTAGTTGATACACAATTACTTAATTACTCCTAAATTTATCTATAGATAACAAAATTTTATCGGTAAATATATCCTCATGATATTGACATGGAATAATATGAATAAACCACATATTTAATTACAGTGTCACATCAAAATGTTTAATGATAAAAGTTTAAATTATCTTAATTAATATTTTACAATTTCAATGATATATTTATTAATTCACAAAATTCAAACACTAATTTAATCATTAACGAAACAGATTGATATTGCCGTTTTGTTACTTTATAATATCTGATTAAATTTCCCTTTTAACAAGTTACTATATTATTACCTATATTCTTAATTATAAGTATCGATTGACCAAACAATTTGTCTTTAAATATAAACCTCTTTTCAATTTATTTAATGTATTTATTTCTTTTTTTCAAACATAACTATAATTAATATTATTAATTTGTCTTAAAATATAAAAAGTCATTATTAAATACATCAATACACAAAAGACATTTTAATTATATTTCTATACAAAATAGACATATTAACTAAACTATAAATTTTTCTTGATAA
Source organism: Cicer pinnatifidum (assembly GCA_037974775.1). Classification (NCBI taxonomy): domain Eukaryota; kingdom Viridiplantae; phylum Streptophyta; class Magnoliopsida; order Fabales; family Fabaceae; genus Cicer; species Cicer pinnatifidum. The sequence goes on from JBBPBR010000004.1 coordinate 78,329,913, forward strand.
AAATGAAATTTATAATAAACACTTATATCTTACAACGTAGATAGTATAAGGTATCATTGTTTACACGACATAGTTTAGATTAATTACCGAAGACTCGCCAGAGAAAAGCATCATGGCTCAGGAAACGTTTATGGTAAAAGGCAACTAAAATAATAAAAAATGACACCACAAAAAAAGAAAATGTTGCTCAAGAAATTATATTTCACATTCCTTAAAAATGGATTAAAGAGAGGTAACATGAATACAAATATTTGTATATATGTTCATTGCGTGAAAGGTTCAAGATATGATATGACTTTCAATTTATCATTTTGAGACATGTTTGCTTTTAAAAAAAGGTAATTAACAATTTTGTCTAGAATTCCTTTTCATTGCTATTCAAATAACTAACTATATCAGAAATGTTTGTTGAATATAAAATCTAACAGTTTTTGAGTTTTAAATTATTTTATATCTCTTCTCATCGGTTCTAACATCATACCCTCCAAATTATATTTTACACCGAGTAAGATACTATATATGTCTGGTTTATTTTTCTCTAAATACCTCTAATTATATATTGTACAAATTTAGTTTTTAATAATCTGATTTGGTGGGTTTAGTTTGAAGTCCCCATTTTGTTGTTACTGTGTTATTTTCCGGTTTTTTAATATCTTTTTCCATGCTGTAAATAGTTGTCACTTATATTAGTGTCAATCTAATTACTATTACCTCGTTATGCATTATGCTTAAAAGAAACATCATACAAATTTTATAATTTATGAACTAACCTACCTTCGTAGATAATTAAGCAACACATTTGTTTTTTTTTTTTCTTTTCCATCTTAATTATAGCAACAAATACAACGGACTAATGTATCAACTAGATAATAAAACCATATGTTTAAGACAAGATTTACTATACAATAAAAAACATGTGTATAGGAATGAATTTTTTAATCAATAATTTAGAGTTTTAATATATAGTATCAAACATATTAATTTTTCAATATACTCTAGAAGTCCCATTTATTTAATCAAGTGATTAGACTCAGGTAGTTAATAAGTTTTAGTTAAGTACGAGTCGTTTAGAAAAATCCAAATTTGAATCATGACCAAAATAATTTTTGACCAAATTTTATTTATCTCTCGACTCAAATTTAGACAAGATGGAGCTTCATTCCCTGGAAAAACTGATGTGATGGTCTTTGGTTGGTTTGACGCCTTCAACAAGAAACCTTTGAAAGCTTGCTATTAACAACCTTTTGTTTGCTCGTCTTTTTTTTTCTTTCTAATTCTAAAGTATTCTATTACCGTGATGAAAGTGATTCAAAGAAAAAATATACTTTATTAAAGTTAACTATATGTATTAGTATTGTGATGGAATGTGTAGCCTAGAAGTTTAACTAGAGAGTTACATGTAAAAGATTTAGAAGGTTCAATATATGACATTGACATTTATCCCTCTCTCTTAACATATATACTAAATAGATATTATTTTTATCTTATTTCGAAGCTGCATTGAGGTAACTAAAATACAAGATATTGTAATTAGAAATCACTCTATGTTAAGTAAGCTACACTCAAATTACAAACAGATTCTGCATGAAATTTTGTTCTTTGTTATGTGTATGTGTCAAGCAACAATGATGCTTGCATAGGGATTAATTGTTTTAGAAAATTGTTCAATCACACTGTAATGTCCTTGTTTCGAATAAATATAATAAATTACATATATATTTCCTCTCAAATTTAATTGGCATCTCCAAAAGTACCTGACCAAAGCTGAAGTTCAATGATGTTATATGTACTATGTTCTACAAACTTATCATACATTAAATTAAATAAGCATGCAAATTTTCTCTATGTAAAATAGTACTATTATATAAATGGTACAACATGAAAGTAAAAATTTTGGATTAATTAATATAAACAAGGGATTATCCCTCACTTAATTAAGCCAAGTGGAAAATTGAAGGAACATAATAGGGATTGAAAAATATATGATTGAGAGGGAGATTTAATCAGAAAGTTTGGTGCAAGAAAGCATGCAAATCCTAGAGCATGTTGGTGATGTGGCAACAGAAATTAAATTAAAATTTTCAGACAGTTACCAACCTCCAAACTTCATCTTTTCACACTCTTTATATAGTCCCCTCAATTCACTAACGGTTACACACTTGCATATTAATTCCACTTAAACATGGAGAGAGTAAACACTAAATCTTCTTTGAAGGTTGGAGTGCTTAATTATTATTATTATTATTATTATTATTATTATTATTATTATTATTATTATTATTTTTAATGTTGTTTTGTTGTGTTTCATCTTAGCAAATTAGTACTATGTCCTAATTGGTTCACTTTTTTTGTTGTTGCATTTTCCATACTTTTTTTTGTGGCGAAAAGTATGTCAAGAGCACTTCACAATCTTCATCTCAATGGAGTAGTACTGATTCTAAAGGAATGGTGAGATGCATAGATATTTTTCATACCCTTTCATGTAATCCTTAAAGCCACTCCTTAATGCATGGATGAAATTTCGAATTCAAAATTAAAATTAAAATGTTGTAGGACAAAGAGAAGTCATTGAAGATCACTCTAATATCACTTTAAGAGTACATATTCAAAAAAACACAATTTTTATATTGTCCGAAAGTATATTCTCTAACAAAAACACCTATTTTTTCTTCATATGGAAGTATACTTGTAGACATATATATGTTGTTTTTTTGAAAGGTGAGGTTGATCTTATTTAAGTTTAAAAGTTATGAAACTATGATCAACAACATCCTTAATGATAGCGAATGAAATGAGATTAATGGAAGGTGTTTTAAAAGCAACAATACATCTTGCATACTTGACTAGATGGTGATATAACCTTTGCTTTGAAATAAGCACATCTATATGGATTTGTTATTTTGTGTGTGTGTGTGCGCGCCACTACTCATTGTTTCAATAACTCCATTATATACATATATGTGAAATGATAATTTACATATATTTATTTAGCACAAGCACACACGTGTGATGAAATAAAAGTTTACATATATAAATTATATTTAAGAAATGCATGCATTTGACATATGTGATATGTCAAAAGCGTGACTAACCCATTTTACCTTTTAAAAGTATTATTATTATTATTAACTTGTTTTGATTCCACCTAACAAGTTTATCCATGCAACTTTCTCCTTGTCATCATTTCTTTAAATTAAAATTGACTAAACTACATATATTGCTTTTTTAAATTTGTTAAAAGTATTATGCAAAAATCAATGAGATGTTTTCTCAAAAAGGGAAAAATCATTACATCTATTGAACTACCCACCTGAAGAAGTTAATGGCTAATTTTATGCTTTATTGAAATAATATTTTGGAGTCTAACACTAAAAATTTCATAAGCATAACATAACCCTCCAAGTCTTATGTACTCCAAATGAATAATTATTTTTTCTTTATTTTGTTTTCCCATTTTATATTTTCTCTTAGTATTGATTCACTTCTATAAATAGAAAGTCAAATACCTATTTTCTTATAGTTTTAGAAAAAGGGTTGTATTGGTATGTCTTACTTTATATAGTTGTTATATACATTCACACTTAGTTTTTCAATCATTTCAGCAAAAAGAAGTCACTAAAATATTTCTTTAAGTTGGCTAGACATGATATATTGGACCACTATATGTCTTCCCCTTTCATAACTTTAATCAAGTGCATTACCATTCACATGATGGACCCCATAATGATCACATTAGCATATTTGCCTCTTTTTTTACTATTATAATAATAATAATAATAATAATAATTATTATTATTATTATTATTATTATTATTATTATAATAAAAATAGTAATAATGATAATAATAATAATAATAATAATAATATAATGTTTCACAGTCCTTTCTCTGTTTCATGTCATTATATTCTATCCATAATCATTGTTTTTTAAAAAGCTCTTCCACATTATTATACATGAATCATGATTGCCAACTAAACAGTCATCATTGAATGTTTCACAGACAAAAGATGTACTCAAAGAAAGGTTTTATGACAAGACTAAGGTAAGAAATATTACATGTATTACTACTTAATATACTAAATTTCTTATACAAACCTTTCAAATATGGTGAGTCTTTTTTTGTGTTTGTATATAGGCTTCAAGAAAATCTCCTCCCAAAGAAAAAACTAAACCACAGGAATTCAAACTTCACACTCAAGAAAGAGCTGTCAAACGTGCAATGTTCAACTATGAAGTAAGATCGATATAGTGAATGATCAATGTTGAAGCTAGTAATATAACTTTCTTTGATTGATGAATAATGTGATTTTGCTTAGGTGACTACAAAATTGTATCTCATGGAGTTGCAAAAGAGACAAGAGGAGAAGTTAATGAAGGTATTAGACACATAATAATGAAGATGTATATATGATACTATAATTATGAGAATGAGAGGAATATCTTAAAGAGATTAAATTAATTGAATATGGAACAGATGATTGAAGAGGAAGAGATACGTTTGCTAAGGAAAGAAATGGTTCCAAGAGCTCAATTGATGCCTTATTTTGATAAGCCATTCTCCCCACAAAGGTAAATAACAATGGATCAATATTGTATAGGATATATATCTCTATAAGCTCCATAGAATTTCTTTTAGTACAATGCTAAATTTAATTAGTAAATTGAGATAAGCTAAAAAAAATTAATTAGGTGACTAGAATTTAAACTAAAATATATCTTGAAAACATTTATTTTTCTAAAAATTGATATTTTGGAAATGCAACAGAAAATTTTCATATTTCTAAAATTGTGTCATAATTTGGCAGAGCTAACTCAAATGCAAACGGTTCAAACTCTTACTTTCCCATCAATAAAAAAAAACTATTTTAGTATTAATATTTATAAATTTTTTTTGTTATTTGTTAGTTTAGTCCTATTATAATCAACCTCTAATTTTATTTATTTATTGAGTTAAATCCTTATTTGATCAAAATTATATTTACTAATATATACTGTGATTAAATTAAAAAATGATCTAACTTAAGCAAAAAAATTGAGATGCAGAACAAACAGAACAGTTCCAAGAGAATCATGCCTCCACATGATGAGTAGCAAGTGTTGGAGTTGCACATCTGGTAATGCATTCTATAACATGCACCAATGTGGTCATCAAGCTCTCAACCCTATTAAATAGAAAGATTTTTATATGATTGTGTGAAGGAGTATGTTAAATGTACTCATATAGTTCTTGTATTTCATGCATGTTGTACACTATCCAATAGAGAGAAATGTTGAGAGTTTTTGTACCATACCATTTGATAGCCTAGGTCCACTTAATTAGGCGCCGATTTTTTTTTTTTTTTTTTTTTTTTTTTGATGTATTCTTTTGTAACAAATAAAGATGAAAGTGTTTTGTCCTTTGATTAAGGATTTCTATACATACCATGCCTTGTACTACTTTGAAAAGAACATAATAGAATTATCACAAATCATCGTTTCGGGTAAAATTAAATTGTTCAATATATATATATATATATATATACAGACACACACTTTTCAAACTTTTTAGTAAATAAAAAAACGACATCCATTTATTTAAATTGGATAAAATATATCACTAACAATAAAAATTTAAAATCTTTAAAATTAAAAAAATTGAAAAAATGAATATACGAATAAACTCACAATAATTAAGTTAATAGCATAAAATAAAAAAATATCTACAAATTAAATATAACAAAATTAAAATGTCTAGAATACTAACGTCAAAATCATTGATCTCAATCTAAATTAAATAAATACTACAAGACAGAAAATCAAACAATTCAACACTAAAACAACGAATAAAAGAATATCGAGTTTAGACGACAAAATCAAAAACAAAACACAAAAGAAAATTAAATCTACTTAAAATCATTTATTTTGATAAAAAATATTTAAAAAATTGACTTTAAAGTACATAGTCTTCATATGAAGTACGGCTATTATAAATTTATAGTTATGCAGCTGGGACATGGAAACGGTATACGCAGACATCTAATTAACAACACAAAATATTAATTGAGAATTCAGATTAATATATTAACCTTCTTATGACAATGATCATGACTCTCATAGGAAGAACACTAAGACTAAGATGAATCACTTACGGTCCAATTTTTATGTAAATAAATAATCTTAAGATAATAAGATGGATTCTGTTTTTATAACTAGTTAATCTTATTATAATCGCCAAAAGTAAAAGATCTTTAAGGTTTAGAGTGTGCAATACGTGTGTAACTTGTAATCGGTGTCTGAGTCAAAAAAATATTTTTTAAATTTGACACAATTAAAAGGTGTCTAATACGTATTCAAAAATATAAGTATCTGAAGATGTATGTGATTCATAGATTTGTTGAAATTGTTTCATTCTAAACATGTCAAAACCCATTTTTTAATATGAGAGGAAAATAATTTAAGAAACTAACGTGGTTTGGTATATATATATATGATAGATAATTGAATTTCTTAACTATCTAATTTAAGATTTGATCTTGGCCAGTATACATAAAATATATATTAAAAAATATCAAC
>JBBPBR010000004.1:78380050-78404383 GCA_037974775.1 Cicer pinnatifidum
AGATAAAATAATTTTTTCATGTATATTGACGATGACTTCACAATTATAGAGCACAAACTCAATTTCTTCTCTAATAAAAAATAAATAATCTTATTAATATGTTTTTTTTAATTACGTGTTAAAGAATTCAAAAGTAATGTAAAAATAATTGTTAGCATTTGTTTAAAAAAATATTAGGGATCCATCACATATAAAATGCAAATTTTATTCTGATAGAATTCCTTTTTGGATAGTTAGTCTATACAATCAAAGTCTTCAAAAAGGAGTTTTTTCTTAATGAAAAATTTGTGTAATGTTTTTTTAGTTTCAAGGGGAGCCAAAGTCCCATAAAAGAAAGAAAAACTAACAAGGATGATGGGTTAAAATCCCAATACAATCTCAATTGACAATATCCAAAAAAAATAAAAAAAAATACTATCGAAAATAATGTTATCTGAAATAGTTTCTAAACCAACATTAGCAAGCTTGTTCGCCACACACATTATTTGCATACTCGTGTACTGAAAAAAGAAGGAATACATACTTTTGTAGGCTTATTATTAACTCTGAAAAACCCTTTTTTTGTAATTACATTGTTCTTCTACTTTGATTAGCTTTGTCTTCTATGTAATGTAATCTTACAAGGTGGTTAGCAAGACTAATTTACTCGATGTTATTACAGTTTTTGTGTGCTGACATATTATACATTATATTAACTTTCATTTAGAACGATTTAGTCCCACTAAATTTTCCAATTTAATATCCCACTTTTTAATAGTATTAAAAATTATTGAAAATGAACTATAATTTACAGATGCGAATTTAAGCTGCTAATTATTGTTTGTTTAAAATCAACAAAACATAAAATTTAAAAATATAGAATTTTATTCATAATTGGATTTAATACAATAGAATCACTAGAATTCATGAAAAACACTTAGATATGAAAAGTGTCCTCTTGTCAAATGCCAGATCGAAAAGTCTTGAATAACATGGATACATGGCAGTGTCTTTGCCCAAGTCAAGTTTGTGCCGGTTCTTCGGCATCTTTGTTGTTCAAGGAGGGCCTTCAAGGAGGGCCTGACTAGTGGAACTAAAGAAGGACAAAGAAACGGCACAAGCTAGACTCATGCAAAACTGTACAATCGTTGTTGCTGATTTACACAATTCATTGTGCCTTTATCACATTAATGCATTTTGATGATCAACCGTAACAAAGTAAAGTCATTACACTATTTTTCCAAAGTTCAAGACATTAAACAAACTTTAATAAAAAATAATTTAGCCTATGTAGTTGAATGAAAATCAATACGATGATAAATGTAAAAGACAAGCCAAACTTGCTATCCACACTGAAAGTAGTGCAAGCATTAAACATCTGTTTTTTAATATTAGGAGATCATTCTCAAAAGCAATTGGATATAGTCATTGCTAAAAAATTTAGAATCATATACCCTTGCTTAATTCTCCAACATTCAAGAAATGACAACTACAACTAACATGCATACAAACCCTAAAGATAAACATGCATACAAAAAGATGAATCAGATTATTTGGCTTGATTTTCCCTAAAGAGAAAAAAAAATTCGCACAGTATGTTCACCTTCGATCATCTGGGGAAATAATCATCATATCCATCTTGACAATCGAAATGCAAAATAAAAAAAGAAAAATTAATACAGAAGAGGAAATGTGTGTAACATACAACTTGAACCTAACTTTTAATGCAAGGACTTTTATAGATCAGATTATTAGGCTTGATTTCTCTAAAGAGAAATAAATTCGCACAGTATGTTCAGATTCGATCATCTGGGGAAATAATCATCAATTCCATATCATAATGACAGTTGTTTATAGTCAATAGAGATAGCTACAACTTCATACTACACACTGCAATAAATAAGATAAAACATTTACATAATTCTATTAAGCTTGCAAAGATGGATCAGAATATTAGGCTTGATTTCTCCAAAGAGAAATAAATTCGCACAGTATGTTCAACTTCGATCATCTGGGGAAATAATCATCAATTCCATCTTTCAATCATACATATTAATAGATACTAACATGAAAATACTTATGAGTAGCGACATTTTTATTCATGAAGACAATTAAGAATTATATGCAAAGACTTATGAGTATCGAATTTCATAATTGCAAATATGGATCAGACTATTAGGCTTGATTTCTCCAAAGAGAAAAAAAATTCGCACAGTATGTTCATCTTCGATCATCTGGGGAAATAATCATCACATCCATATTACAAAGCAATGATATTATAAAACAATAACAGCACCTCATAGAGCAAATAAAAATGTAAACAAAAAGATAAGAAAACATGCTAAAATTTAATTCAATTACAAAAATTATTATTAAAAAAGTGCCAATTTCATAATGCAATGACGGATCAGATTATTTGGCTTGATTCTCCGAAGAGAACAAAATTCGCACAGTATGTTCAGTTTCGATCATCTGGGGAAATAATCATCATATCCATATGAAAATAAAACCTAAAATTCGAATTCAAAAAGCAAAAACAAAAAAACAACAGAAACGAGAAACATCAATGTAGCAACACACATACACTAGTAGCATATATGATTAAATAAGAGACATAAAAAGTAAAAATAAAAGCTTGTTGAAAAGAGAAGAGAAAGAATTTACCCAGTCTGCAATAGTAACTGGATTGAAAGGAAAACAGTATAAAAAAGATTGCAGAAAGGAATAACTATGGCGTCAGCTCATACTCAATGCCCACGGGATTAAGAGCAGTGGTAATCAGTATTTTGACGCATGAATAAAAAAGAATAATAGAAACAAAAAAGAGATAACTAAAGAATGAATCGAATATTGAGAGAGAAGCGGTGATGAGAAGAGTGAGAGGCGAAGGTGTTTATAAAGAAAGAGTACCGCGGCCACGAAACCCTAATTTAAGCAACAAACCTAATTCTGTTGGCCTTTGTTGTAAACTGGATCGGGTTGGCTCATATATCCAACGGGCCACCATCAAATTCTAAAAAACGTAAATACATTTTAATAATTCGATTATCAAAATAACAATTTCTTAAAATTTTGAGAACTAAAGTAAAGTAGTAGCTTACGAAAATTTTAAATAAATAACTATTTTTTTATATAAATATAACTAATAACTAATAAGATGTGGTTGTTTATTATATATATTAAATATATTAATTAGTTAAAGTTGTCCATATTTAAAATTCCAGTATTAAGTAATTTTTTTAAAAGAATTATTAAACTTTACATGAAAATACTAAATGTAATTCCTCCATTCTATAATTCAAGAAAAATATTCATTTAGGGATCATAAATATATATTTAAGTTAGTGTATTATAATTTTTTCCCTTATTTATTTATATGATATTAAAAAAGCATGATAATAATAAAATATATCATATTTTAATTGATCAAATAGTGACAAATATTTGTTATATTTATGATTTATATAATATATTGTAATTAATCATTTAGGTTTTTTTTTTTAACAAATGAGTCATTTAAGTCGGAAAACATTTGCATTGATTATGTTTTTTTGATCCAACTACACATTCTAATCAACAAAAATAATTGTATTAAAAGTCTTCATCATCTCCAATCTCCCTATTCAACTCATGAAAAATGCGCAAAAGCAGCACTCTATGAGAAAGTAGAGTAGAGAGAACAAAATAATGGTATAATTTAAAGGATTTGCGATTTTGAGAATGGTGTTTTCCTATTTCCCCTTTCCCTCTTGCGCGGTGAACAGCAAAGTGAACGACCAAATATCATTGTCAATGTACTCTAAATCTTCACTAAACACAACTATGTCTAAGGTCCTTCAAAGCTATTTGTAGACATATGCATTTTCCATTCATAGCAAATAGCTAAATACTATGATATCATAACCAATCTTGTAGGAAACTCAAGTACACTAGACACAGCAAGCAAATGCCTTGAAGATGGGAGCTTCACATATTCCCTCTTTCATATACACATGAACATTAACAAGACCCAAAGAAGAAAAGAATGATACCAATAATTCTCACTTAGAAATGCTCATTGCCTTTTTGCAAATGTTCTTTCTCCCTCTCTTGCACCTATGCATTCACCCAATTTCAAGTTACCTAATTAACATAAATTCAAAAGTACATATATAAATAGCTACACATATAAATTGTAAAAATTGAGATATCCCTCCTTATACCAACATTCCTAAATTTCATGGCTTCAACATCAAGCTTGAAGCGCACAGATTCAATAACAGATAACATGTCATCATCTGATACATCGAAGCAAAGTAGGTACCATATGAAGAAGTGTTTCGCCAAGTACCTTGAGAAAGGTAGAAGGATTATAAAACTTCATGACTTGATGGAAGAAATGGAGCAAGTTATAAATGACAACACTCACATTTATCAAATATTGGAGGGAAATCTAGGCTTCTTGTTAAGTTTTACACAGGTTAATCTTTATTTTCTTACTTAATTTGCATTTTATTAGCCTTACATATGTTTGTTAATATTGTGATTCTTGCAGGAAGCTGTTGTTGATCCACCATATGTTGCTTTTGCAGTAAGGTCAGACCCTGGAGTTTGGGAATATGTTAAAGTGAGCTCTGAGAACCTTTCAGTTGAACCTATAACATCAACCGATTACCTCAAATTTAAGGAAAGAATATTCCATGAAAAATGGTACGTCATTTTCCTTGATTAGCCTTCTAAGCAACAATTTTTTTACTTAATAGATATTTTTGGAAATAGTACAGCAACTTTAATGAAAAAGACAAATGGTTAATTAACTTGGGTCTATGTTGCAGGGCAAATGATGAAAATTCATTTGAAGCAGATTTTGGAGCATTTGACTTTCCTATTCCAAAATTAACATTGCCTTCTTCAATTGGAAATGGAATCCACTTTGTTTCAAAGTTCTTAACTTCACGGTTTAGTGGCAAATTGGCAAAAACAAAACCTATATTGGACTACTTGTTATCACTAAATCATCAAGGAGAAGTAAATACAAATTAACATCATATCAATAATTCTCACACACACAAAGTACACCAATGTTTTGAAAACCAGACCAGAAATTGAATCGACAAGTCCTCTGAAAAATGGTTCAAACATAGTTGAAACGGATGACTTATTAATAAGTATAAAAAAAATGCAAAAACAAATTGATTGAACAAACTGCGGTTTAACTCTAGTTCAATCAGATTACGGTTTAAACAAGATTGAACCAACCAACAAGCTCACTGATTCTTAGTTCAACCAGTTGAACTGGTTGGTTTGGTCTAATTTTAAAACATTGGAGTATACACACGTTGTAAATTTGTGATTGAATTTTGGTTATTCACCAACCTTTTTGTCATCTAAACTTACAGAGTCTAATGATAAATGATACCTTGAGCTCAGTTGCAAAGCTGCAGCTGGCACTAACAGTGGCTGATGCATTCCTCTTAGCACTTCCATTGGATACTCCCTATCATGATTTTGAACCAAGGTAAACCTCTTTATGTTGAGTATGAATCATATTTATTTATAAGTGGCCATTCTATTATGTAACCCTAAACATTGCATAATCAAAAAACTAGTAGTCACTATCGTGTCAAATGTAAGCACAATTAGTTGAATTTCGTGATCAATTGTTTGTGTTCTTGTATGCGTTTATTTATCTGTTTCATTAGAATCGGGTTTGTTGTTCTAACATTTTATACTTCTTAAAGTGGAACAATATTTGTGATTCGCCAATTCAATACTATTTTCATGCATAGGTTTAAGCAGTGGGGTTTTGAAAGAGGATGGGGAGATACTGCAGGAAGAGTGAAAGATACAATGAGAACTTTGTCAGAAGTACTCCAAGCTCCAGAGCCAATAAACATGGAGAAATTTTTCAGCAGAGTTCCTACAATATTCAATATTGTGATATTCTCTATTCATGGTTATTTTGGGCAAGCTGATGTTCTTGGCTTGCCAGATACTGGTGGACAGGTACCATTTCTAAAATTGAATTGTTGAGTTATTAAGCGAATGTGGCAGTTCTTTTAACATTTTTTTTCTACAATGTGGGATAGGTAGTTTACATATTGGATCAAGTGAGAGCTTTGGAAGCAGAGTTGCTACTTAGGATTAATCAACAAGGCTTAAACGTGAAGCCTCAAATTCTTGTGGTATGTTTCATGCAAAAGAATGATAATTCCTTTCTACATAGAATAACAACTTTCTTTTAATAGAATTATATTATACAAGCTAGTATATGTTATTCACAATGATAGGTCACAAGGCTCATACCTGATGCTCAAGGAACCAAATGCAATCAGGAGTTGGAACCAATCATTGATACCAAACACTCGAAAATTCTACGTGTGCCTTTTCAGACAGATAAAGGAATCCTACGCCAATGGATTTCTCGCTTCGACATTTATCCTTATCTCGAGAGATTTACCCAGGTATGCACATTTTCTATAAGAACCTTTACCTAGTACTCGCTCTGTAACAAATTGTAAATGAAAAAGTACATGCATTTGGTCCAAACATGTACTACTTTTGCTCATTTTGTTACACATGGAGTAGATTTCTCTCTTATGAATTTACCATTTTACTAGTTTTTTTATTCTTGTTATAGGATGCCACAACTAAGATTCTCAACCTCATGGAAGGAAAACCAGATCTTGTTATAGGAAATTACACTGATGGGAATTTGGCAGCTTCTCTTATGGCTAGCAAACTTAGAATAACTCAAGTGAGCATCCTTTAATTTGCTGTTATTCAAAATTAAATTGTCTTTTAAGGATGCCTTTTTTGTTGCATGAATTAATGAATGAGGTTGGTTAAAAACCAGGGAACTATAGCACATGCTTTAGAAAAGACTAAGTATGAAGATTCAGATGTCAAGTGGAAAGAATTGGATCCAAAGTATCACTTCTCATGCCAATTCATGGCTGATACAATTGCAATGAATGCATCAGATTTCATCATAACCAGCACATATCAGGAAATTGCTGGAAGGTTGGGCCTTATAACTAAAAGTTTTGTTTCTTTTTTTAGTATTTCACAACCTTTCTGTACTATTGTGAATTCAATTTGGCACCAAATATCAATATATAGGGGAAAGAAAATAAAAGGGTTGTATCATACTGAGTTGTGAATGTTTTTGTTTGCAGCAAAGATAAACCTGGACAGTATGAAAGTCATGCAACATTTACACTACCAGGACTTTGCAGAGTTGTTTCAGGGATAAATATATTTGATCCTAAGTTCAACATAGCTGCACCTGGAGCTGACCAATCTGTCTATTTTCCTTACACAGAAAAAGACAAAAGACTCACTCAATTTCATCCTGCCATCGAAGACTTACTATATAGTAAAGTGGATAACAAAGATCATATGTATGTTACAATGTTAAGACTTTAGATCAGAACTACTCCCTCTCTTCCTTTCTATTGATTTCCTTATTTGTTTTATATGGAAACAGTGGATATCTAGAAAGCAGAAGAAAACCTATCATCTTCTCAATGGCAAGGCTTGATGTTGTGAAGAACATAACTGGTTTAGTCGAATGGTACGGGAAGAATCCGAGATTGAGAGGCCTAGTGAACCTTGTCATAGTTGGAGGATTCTTTGATCCTTTGAAATCAAAAGACAGAGAAGAAATGACAGAAATAAGAAAAATGCATGATTTAATTGAAAAGTATCAATTGAAGGGTCAATTTAGATGGATAGTTGCGCAGACTGATAGACATTGGAACGGAGAGCTTTATCGCTTCATCGCAGACACAAAGGGAGCTTTTGTGCAGCCTGCTTTGTATGAAGCATTTGGTCTTACTGTCATTGAAGCAATGAACTGTGGTTTGCCAACTTTTGCTACTAACCATGGTGGTCCTGCTGAAATTATTGTTGATGGTGTTTCTGGTTTTCATATTGATCCTCTTAATGGAGAAGAATCAAGCAAAAAAATTGCTGATTTCTTTGAAAAATGTAAAGTGGATTCAACACATTGGAATATGATTTCTGTGACCGGATTGCAGCGCATTAATGAAAGGTAAGGACAAAAAAACCCAGTTTATAAAGTAAGAGGTGTCACTCTTTATAAATTATTTTCGGCCTTTTATCTCTTTTCAATGTGGAATTTGGATTTTTCTCAACAACAGTTTGACAAGATTGCATGGCTTTGTTATGTAGTTATACTTGGAAGATCTATGCAAACAAGTTGCTGAATATGGGAAACATTTATACCTTTTGGAGACAAGTGAATAATGAACCAAAAGTGGCAAAGCAAAGATACATTTGGATGTTCTATAATCTTATGTTTAAGAATTTGGTAAGCAATATATATGTTCCATTGTAGAATAGTTTTTTTTCTTTAAAAATTGGACAGCCGAAGTTTTTTTATTAATTAAAGTAGCATTAATGACAATTTTACAATTGTACCCAAAAAGATTTGAAATTCTTAGTTACCATTTCTTATATATGCAAATGTTACACAGGTGAAGACTATATCTGTTCTAAGTGATGAACCTCAACAACCAGTGTCTAGCTCCAAGCAACAAAGTCTCAGCAAAAAGGGAACAAGGTATGTCATATAATCAATAAAAAAAGCTTGACAAAAAAATCAATTTTCTAAAATATTGAATTTGTTTCACTAGAACTTTTTCTCTTTATGAGAAGTCTTTGAAGTTTAGAATATAGTTCGCTATTCCTTTTTGCAAAACTTACATTATTTTTTTAATCCTGTTTGGTTTGCTGCTGCAGGCGTTCGAAGTCCAAATTGCAGAGTTAAGATCAACCACACAAACACAAATTAATGTAACTTATTTTCATCTGTGCAACAACTTATTGGAGAAAATCTTGCTCACATAATTAATTTCATTATAAATAAGTTGTATACCTTTCAATGTTTTCAATAAAATCCTTATGCAAAAAGAGAAGATATGAAACTATTGATATTCTAAATACCAAGTGTAAATCATATAAAAAGAATTTCAATGTTTCGTGAAGATTTTCTCTGATATACTATTATATCCGGTCTATAGAGAGCTGATGGTGGCGAATCGAACATAAAGTTAGTGTATAAAACTATTGACTGAAATCATAAATTAGTAAAAGAAAATACAAGTATAAATCCTATAATAAAAAAAAAAGGAATTTAAAAAAAAAAGAATAGTTTTAATTTTAATAAAGCTACCTAATTTAGAACTTGAAAGATAAATCATCCACATGGTACTATAGTAGGATCCATTGTTGAGGAGGTGTCCCTGTCACACATTTCAGGACCAATATTTATAGGTGTTTCTCCCTGCAAGATGACATGAACAATTTAAGAGGTTGGAAATACACAAAATAAGATCCTTTAACTTTTAGCAATGAAAGTAAGTATACCTTTACAAGGTTCCTAAAATAAGTCATGGTGTAATTTCCAGTTGGAAATAAAACTTCAATAAGATCTGCTAATACCAATTGAGGTTGAGAAACTGCTCCATTGTACCAGTCTTCACATGCAGAAGATTAACAAAAAAAAATTATACTTGGAATGCAAGTAATCAAGTAACACAAGATTGATGTAAGAGTAGAAATAAGAGATGTCAGAAAAAATGATTTCATCAATGATTACCTTGAATCAAGGTAAACAAACCAATGTAAAAAGCTAATGTATTTGGTTCTTCAAACTTACCAAGAGATGAACTTTGAATCCGTTTGTCATATCTCCATAGGCTTGTATTTGTAAGAAAGGAAAAACAAGAACGATCTTCAACATTTAGATTTTGTATAAATGTTGATGACGTGTAGTTAACTGGATCATATGTTAATGTTTCATCAATCACTACTTCCACAGTCTACATAAGAAAAAATATTTACTCAATCAAAATCAGTAAATCAAAGGAAACTTAAGGCAATTACTATATATGCCTTCCATTAAATAATTTGAGCAACAAATTGTAAAGAATATCAACTATTAACAAATATTACTATCATTTTTTTGAATTCAAGTGATTTAGTCAATATGGTTTTATATTTTGAGACAGTGGTAGTTTAAACATTACCAGTATTTTTCAATGTCCAATTTAATGGAATATGTTAATTTTCAACTCACACATAGGATTGCATGCAATTCCTCCAAGTCATCAGGATCAGAGACATTGTATGTGTGCTTGTTTATAGAGGCATCCAAAATCTCTCCCCCTGCATCTTCCACATACTGTTTGCAACCACCAGATTAACAATAACAAAGTTATCAGAAAACATAAAGAGGTGGGAAAATGGATGGATTAAATGGATATGGATTATAATGGATGAATCAAAATAAGTCATTCATCCATTTACAATCCACTAAAAATTTTTAAAAAATATTCAATCCAATCCATCCATTAAAAATAAAAACCATCAAATCCATCAATTATTACATTTTAATGGCGGTGGTTCGGCGGCCGGCCACCACCAACTAACATTCTATTTAAATTAATAATTAAATAATTTATTATTTTTTAAAATAATTTAAAAAATTATGTTTTTCTATTAAAATATATATATATATTTTTTTTTATCAAGGTAATATTTTTTTTTAATAAAATTCTGTTTTTATGATGAAAATAAATCATTATTTAAATTATTTTTTTAAATATAATAAAGATATTAATAATAAAAATGATATTTAAAAGTTCTCGTTTTCTAAAAACAGTTTTTAAAATAATCAATTTTAAATCAATTTTAAAAAACAATAAATAAAACTATGTTTAGGATATTAGTTTAAAATAGTTAAAAAAAAAAACAATTTTTAAAATAGTTTTATAATAAAAAATAGTTTTTTAAAATAAATATTAAATATCATTTTCTTAAAATTATATTTTTTTAAACGTAATCCGTTTTTATTAAATAAACTACATGTTCTATTGAATTTTGAAAAAAAGTAGGATGGATTAGATCCATCTATATTTTTAAATGGATGGACAATCCAATTTATTAAAATTTATATTTGATAGTGGATAATTGCATCAAATTGTCACCCCTAAATGCAGTATAATAGATGATATTGTATATATATTCACAATTCAAGCATTCATACCTTCAAATTATATGCTTCCTTCGTAAAAGACCAAAAACCCTGGAAATTTAAGAATTAAAAAAGGCTCCAAAAAATTGGCACATGGAAATTTGTATCAAGAAGTGGGAAAATAATTGGATGTGTATTTTGGAGATGCATACATCATCATATTTCATCCAAGCTACAGTTGGCTTGAATGAAGTTCTAGTTTTTGCAATTTCAGCCAAACACAAATAGTTCTCCTTAACCTATACAATAGTAACAAGCCATTCATTTGTTAGTAACATAAATTACAAGAAGAACATAACATACAGTTTTAAGGTTACATTACATAACATGGTAAAAGTTACTTAAACAATGTTCCATATAGTATACTAATTTAATTTAGTTATATGCCATGGACTCTCTTACTGTAGTATAGACTTGATTGGCTCTAGCTTCAACATTTGCAAAAGCTCCCATGAATTTGATCCATTCTGCTCTCTGTCAAATTTTATACATCAAATCAATCATTAAGCATTTCAAGCACAGAAAATCTCCAACCTAGTATATAAATTAATATGCATCTTAAATAATTTCCGTGCATGTTTATCATACAAGTGCTTATGTTTTCATAAACTATTATGAAAAGTTCATTGAAATGAGTTAAAAACAATTTATAGACATGTCATAAGCTGTTTTTATAAGTTATTCAGACACTTCTAGAAGGACTTATGTTATAAGTCCAATTAAACTATAAATAAGCTCTTCCAAACGCACCTTATATATTACAAGCTACGATGACGCTCAATCAACGCCTAAGTGGGATAACTTATAGGTTCATGTTTTGACAATGCCATGTAAATACAACAATTGAAGCACAATCAATCAGTGGCTCTAGATCCCTTAAGCATGTCTCGGGCTAGGATGAGAAAAATGTGGTTGGGAGAAGAGACTCCACTAAAGGCGGCCAACCAGATTCTCCAACAAAGATTAGTCATTAGTAAAGTCGATAGGTATTTCACACCAATAATACAATTACCAAAAAATTGTGGTTCTAGAAACATTTTGGATTTTGAAAATTTATTTACATATAGTACTCTGGAGTTGTTTACCTGCAAAGGGGTATCCTCAGAAAAAGGAACTGAAGTTGCAAAATTGCAAGCTGGCTGTTGAGTAGTGTCACTAAAGAAGTGTGCAGAAAACTGTGTAAGCATTTGATAATCACTTTTGTTCAGCTTTTCAATCTGTCCTTCTTTATACAATTTCAACACACATGGAGCAGCCACAGTATCTGAGGTTATGCCTTTCAAGCTCTCTAATAAACCTAAATGCTGCTCAAAACAAGAATAGGAAGAAACTAAGGGCTTATTTGGATAAACAGCTTAACAAGAAACAGTTTTTCATATAAGCTATTATTACCATATAAGTGCTTAATTAAGCCCTAACAGCATAAGCACTTATCAATATCATATAAGTTCTTATGTATAAATTATTTCAACGATAAAGTAAAATCAAACTGTTTTCATATAAACTATCCTGGAGAACTTATGAAAATAAGCTAAAAACAAGTTATAGACATGTCATAAGTTGTTTTCATAAACTCTCATAAGCAGTTTCACAAATACTTATATCAGTAAGTAAATAAGCTCAAATAAAGTGAATCCAAACAGGCCTAAAAACCCTTTGATCATATATGTAAACTTTTAGTAGTAGGAGATTCTCACCTCTAAGAAGGAAACTTTTGTTCCAATTCCAAAAGAGGCAAAACAAGGAAAAATGAAAATGTTAGCCACAACAAAGGTGAAAGAAATAATTAATGTATTAAGTTGCAGGTCCATAATAACACACTGTTAAAGCTATGATCCAAGAGAATGGCTATAAATTTGAAATGCCAAATCATTAGTTTTAGCATTGGAACAATATTGAACTAGTTATGCATGGAATACCAGGAAAAGAATCTGTATCAACAGAGAAGTTTGACAATGGTATGACAAATGATTTGATTCTTGAAGTGCAATATTTAGTCCTTGATGCAATCCTTGAGTTATTCTGCCAATGAGAGAAATTGATGGAGGAAATATAAGTTAGCTAGAAATACAACTTAGCAAACATGCAAAAAATTAGGGAAAAAATGTAACTCCTATGTTTAATTCCCAACAGAAGGACAAACAAAGTCCAATTAAATTTTGAAGTAAATAGAGTTTGGGGTGGATTCTTCCTTTGGCATCTTTTTATATTATTGTTGTTGTCCTTGTTATTTAAATCTTAAGGTGTGTGAATGCACAAATTGGGCAGCTACAAAGATTGATTTTACTAATATAACAAGTTCTTTCTAATGTAAAGTCTTTGTATTTGCATAAGATATCATCAACTCTTTCATCATAGGGGTTAATGTAAAGTACTAAAAGCAGAGTCATATTAAGCCACAACTAATAATACTAATTATAAAATCATTGCAACAGCTTATAAAAATTTATCAATGCACACCCTTAACTTTCTCATCACACTTTATTTCCATTTCATTATTTATTACATGTTTAAACCAAATGATTGAGCTCAAGTAGTTAATTAGATTCAGTTAAAAATGAATCATTCGAGAGAAGTTGAGTTAAACAATTATCAGTAAAACTTCACTTAGCTCCCGACCGAACTTTACATTCCTAGGGTCTGAAGGACCTATTAAAAGGGCAACCTTTGCAACAATTCAAAGGAAAAAAAGCCAAAAACCAAGTAGTTGCCAATGATTTCTTAAGATATGTGAACAGTTAAGTACCTGAAGAAGAAGGTAGCTCTGGCCATCAACAGCATTTTTAATGACTTTGAAGGTCTGGCCATAGTAAATATGGAAGTTCACAGCATCTTCAACTTTTGAAAAATTCCCCATTTTCACTGTACTGGATGCTCCATCAACACTTTCATAGTTAAAGAACCAAAAAAACGCTAAGAAAAATAAGGCTTGCAACATAGAAGAACAATGAGCTGAATCCATAAGCTGAACTTACTATAAAAAAAATTAATGTGACCAATGAAATCAACCAGTTAGTTATATGTACAATGTTTTCACATTCTTATTATTTTAAGGCACATTAACTTAAAAAGCTATTTAACTTTTGAGCAATTATCTGCAGCTTAACTGCACTAATTAATTAGTTGTTTGTGAGAAGAAAAGTGGTGCAGTGTGCACAGCTCTTTTCCTGATAAATGGATTGAAACTAATGTGAAAATCATAAGGAGGGTATGAATAAAATGTTGGCATGCACCTAGTGGGTGTATACTTTTATATTATTTAATTTATTAGTTTAAATAAGATGAAACAGTGAGTGACCCGTGAACCTATGTTTGGATTATTTTGTCATCTTTTATTTTTATTTTTCATCATTTTTTTTCTATAAGTTCCTAACTTGTTACATCTTTTTCATTTGTCACTTTGTCTTGATTTGATACTCTGATGAATGTGAATCCACTAGTCATCATACATGTGATGTGCACTTACCTTAGTTCAACCACTACCCATCTCATCTTCATATTCAAATTCATCAATTAGTACCTTCTTGCACCTTACACTAGAACACAACTTTTTTCATTATCTTTTATTTTATTATTTTTTTTTACTAGCTGCTATTTTCTCCAATTAAATTATTTTTCATTTCAAATAAATAAATAAATAAATCACTTTTCACTCATTTTTTATTCATTTTCTTTCCTTCAACATTCTTTCCTCTTATTTTATTTCCTTTCTTCTGTGATCCAAACAAAATATAAAAGAAATTATTTTTCACTAAATCATTGAGGTACATTTTTTCACACCATCATTAATTGACTAGTTTCATATTTAAATTTTTTTCAACCACCAACTCACAAGAAATCAACAAAAATGTAATGGGCATGAAGAAATTGTCATATGACATGTTTAGGAAAATTAGTAAAGTAAAAAAGAAAAGAAAAATGATACCATGTGAATCTTGACCTGAATTGATAAAATAAAATTTGAAAAGGGATGTACTAACTCTTTTCTTGAGTAAAACAAAAGGGCTTATAAGTTATAAGCCCGGAAATCAATAACTAGATTTTGAAAAGGAACTAGCAAATATGAAAGATATATTTAATCTGGTCACTATGATATTTTATGATTAGTTTTATCATCATATTTGTAGTTTCCTTTTTGAACCGTCAGTTCCGAGTCTTTATGGGAAAGTATTTCATTTAATAGATTTAATCCAAGTTTATCTCTAAATGAATAATTTTTTTCAATATATAATATTTTCTTCATCATTTGACTATTTCATATATTTTTAAAAAAAATTATATAAATAAAAAAGGAAAAATAACAATTTTATTAAGTCTTGACTTACCCGTTTTTGACTTGTCCCGTATATAATGGGTGAGCAAACCAATACTAATACTATCAAAGTATTTTAAGAAACTTATTGATGTGAGTGTCACAAATTGGATAAATCAAAAGTTTATCAATTGCGAGTTCGTATTTGGTGACAAAATGAAAGTTAGTTGAAAGAACTCTAACCTTATCTCTCTCATTCTTGTGCTCTACTTAGAGTGTTGCTACAAGTCATCAATTTTTCTATTTTGTTACTTCATGTATTCTCAACATTCCCTTTACTTTAGTGGAACTTCCTCTTATGGGATTTTTATCCAATTGCCGGAAGGTTGTTTCCTCTTTTTACCATTTTTTATCACAAAATTCTACTTATTCAAAAAAGTATAATTTAAAGGATCATGTTAATATTTGTTCTTAAGTCACATTTTAATCTCCTAAAATGCCTATTAAAGAAGTGTATGGATCTAATGCTCTGTTTGATTTTCTGTTGATCAATGTTTTGTCGCCTGTCCATAATAATTCAATATTTTTATTGTTCATATAACCTAATTTTAAATTATTAGCAGGTTTATGTATTTTATTTTAAAATGTAAAATATTATGCATATTTAATTTCATAACTTAACAAAGTATGAGTTTATGTATAAAATTACGTGATTTATACCAAACACCTTTTTTTTGGTGTGAAATAGTCAATATTAGTAATTAATTGTTAATTTTATTATAGGAATAAAATGGATCTATGCTCTTCTCGTTTCTCAAACGTCCCAAACCACCAAATCACCGTATGACTTCTCTTATATTAGAGATTATTAAAAAATAAACAAAGAATATATAAGGACATTATAATAATTTGGATAATTACACATTTAAAAGAAGCTTTGATCAAAACTTTACAAATAATTTTACTATAAAACAATGTTTTTCATAGATACACACACATTGATTTATTATTTTTTGATTGACTAAACACTGAAGTCTGAAAATGTCACACTTATTATCATTTTTAAAAATTTAATACTTTATTTTCTAATAATTGATCAAATTTAAAATTTTAAAATAAATTCTTAGAGAAGACAAATTTATTAATTTTGGTCATATTAATTTTTAAATGGGTTTGACGCATTTTATTTTAAAGTGGAGTTCTTTGCGTCATTACGTTTTTGGGTCATACCTATACTTCACCCTTCAAGCTGCAACTAAGGTTTTGGGCCGTAATCATATAGAGGATTGACCCAAATATGCCGTTCGGACTTTGTAGTCCTTTTGGGCTTTTTTCCTTCCTTTAGATGAAGGGAAATGTACCAGGCACCCCCACCATTGTACCTACCATCCCCCCAATAATTTTTAATGACCATTATACCCTCTGTAAAAAGTATAAAATGAAAAGAAAATTACTATTTTGGTTTTAGGCCCACTTTCGAAAATTTTAAAAAATACATGTAGGATTCGAATATTTCAAAGTTTCGAAATCCTTTTAAGTAAGTTCGTCGAAAGTTTGCTTTTTATGAAACTTTCGAAATGCAATTTATTTAAAAAAATACAAAGTTTCGAAACTTTATATGCATTTCAAAGTTTCGAAGTTAATTTATTTGCCATTGTTGTAAACTTTCGAAGCATAAGTAATACTCGAAACTTTGGTGTTGAACTCGAAAGTTTCGAAAATGATACTCGAAAGTTTGATGTTGATCTAAATATTCGAATGGCATTTGATGTTGCATAAGCTTCAAAAGTTTTGTTTTGCATGAAAGTTTCGACATGAATTTTGCTCGAAAGTTTGGTGTTGCATGAAAGTTTCGAAAGTCATTGAAGTAAACTTTCGAAATGAATAAGCTTCGAAAGTTTCAATTTTATTAAATATTCGATTTTTTTTTTTAATTTTTTTTAAATTAATAAGTTAATAATAATTTATAAGTCATTATTATATTAATTTATAAGTTAATATTAATATACAAGTAAATATTATATTAAATTCATGTTAAAAGTCAATATTTATGTTATAATATTATTTTTAATTAAATTTGTTACTAATTTTGAAATTAGGTATGAATAGAGTTGATGTTTCCGCTTCAAAAAATGTTATAGATTCTACAGAAAAATTCATCACTGATCAGGTATTATTATTACTACTGATTATTCATGACTACTGATTAAATTTTCATTATAGCGATATAGTTAATATTTTATTTGAAACGTACTTTGTAGGTATTTTCTTCTCGAGAAGATGTATTTGAATGGGCAAAAAGCATTGGAATACAAAATGGAATTTTAATTGTTACCATTCGATCAGATAAAGCAAACGGAATTAGGGGAAGAAAAGACAAATTAATTTTGGGATGCGAAAGAGGTGGAAGATATAAAACACAATCAAAATCATCAGTAACTTGCTCTCATAAGGAAAATTGTCCATTTATTCTCAGATGTGTACCATTACGCGGCGGTGAAGGATGGAAAATTAGTGTTCGTTGTGGGACACACAATCATGAATTACTTGATACTGTAACCGGTCATTCTTATTTGGGGCGTTTAAACGAAGAAGAGAGGAAATTTGTCAATGATATGACAAAGTATAAGCTTGCACCCAGATTCATTCTAAATGCTTTGAAAGTGAGAAATGAAGCCAATGTCACTATTCCCAGTCAAATATATAAAGCAAGGAATACTTATCGATCATCATTGAGAGGTTCGTGCACAGAAATGCAGCATCTGTTGAAGTTAATACAAGAAGAAAATTATGTGCATTGGACAAGAAGACGGGAAGATTCGGATATTTTGAGAGATATTTTTTGGACGCATCCTGATTGTATAAAGTTGTTAAACACATTTCCTTTTGTTTTGATATGTGATAGCACATACAAAACAAACAGATATCGGTTACCATTACTTGAAATAGTCGGTGTCACATCTACTAGTTTGACATTTTCAGTTGGGTTTGCTTATTTGGAACAAGAGCGACAAGATAACTTCATCTGGGCATTTGAAAAGGTACGAATGTTGTTCAAATCTGAGTCTTTGATTTCTAAAGTTATTGTGACTGATAGAGATCTTGCCATGATGAATGCGATTAGTGTTGTGTTTCCTACTTCAATACATTTGCTATGTCGTTTTCATATTGAAAAAAATGTTGGGGCAAAATGCAAACAATATGTCAAAAAGGATAGACAAGAAGAGGTAATGGATTTATGGAAAAAGATTGTCTATTCGACTAGTGTGGAAGAGTATCATCATCATTTGCAACAGTTTGAGCTATTGTGTGCCGAATATATTCTTTTTGTTTATTATGTGAAAGATTCATGGTTAACACCTTACAAAGAAAGGTTTGTCAAGGCTTGGACCAATAGAGTTATGCATTTGGGAAACACAACATCTAACAGGTATTTTTAAAATATGATTTGTGTTGTTTTAGCAAACATGATTTACTAGTTTATGTGATGTGTTATTTAATTTATTTGTAGAGTTGAGTCTGCTCATTGAAGATTGAAAAACATGCTTCAAACTAGTTTGGATGATTTGTGTAAAAGTTGGGATGCAGTGAATATGATGTTGAAGAACCAAATATGTATTATTCAATCTTCTTTTCAGAAAACCATCAAGGACGTTGAGCACGGGTATAATTTACAATTTTTTCAAAATCTACATCACCATGTATCAAGAATATGTATGAAAAAAATTTATAAACAGTTAGAAAGGGTGAAGATTGTTGGTACTAACACTGCAGAATGTGGTTGTTCAATTAGAACAACTCATGGATTACCATGTGCTTGTGAGTTGGCTATGTTGCAGATAAACGGTAATGTTATCCCTTTAGATAGCATTCATAATTTTTGGAAACAGTTAAGCATTGCACATGAATTAGAGGATGAAGAATCTTTATCAGATTATGATTTTTCTGAAGAGTTGGAAGCAATGAAAGCGTACATGAAGAAACACGATATTATAAGTCAAAGGATATTCAAGGCAAATGTGCGTGAAGTTGTATTTCCACATACCACATCAATACTTGCACCACCAGAGAAAGTGAGAACCAAAGGAGCTAGTAAAAAGAAAAAAGAATTTGATACTCCTCGTGATTCTTCATATTGGGAGTATGTTGATGCCTCTCAAGAATCTGCAAATGCAATGCAACCATCTCAATCATCTCAACGTTCTGCAAGACAACAATCTCAATCATCTCAACGTTCTGCAAGGCGATATTTTAAGACACAGTTTCCTACTTATATACATCCGTATATTGATGAGATAGTAGATGTTGTGGCTGATGGAAATTGTGGGTTTCGTGCAATTGCAGCATTGCTAGGTTGGACCGAAGAAATATGAGTAAAGTGAACTTTTTGCAGTATGCTGAAATATACTTAAATAAATGTTTGTCAATTAAATCACACATTTTTTGTCAATAGTAATCGTATTTCATGTGAATATTTTTTTTTTTTTTATATTATTGTGCACGTACACCACCTTTCATATTAATTTGAAATGAATATCAAATAATAATTTTAAGGTCTTTTAAAATAATTATTTTTTTTGGAGAGCAATGAAAGTAAAAGTAAGGAACTTGAATTTGATGCGCAAAAAAATTGAACATCGCTTTGTCTCCATCAATAGCTTAAATAAAATTGGGATTAAAAAAATGAAGGTAAAAATTAGCATGATTGAGTGCAACAAATTCTTAATCAAATAACATATGTTTGACCAAGTAAAACACAAGTATTTTGGATACATCATTAACCCCCTATATAATTTAAAGAACCCCAATTTGAGAATTTAAATTGTTTTTTCTATATCAAATCTTTAAGTTAAAAACTAAAAACAAAATGAAATTAGGAACATTAATTCAAGGGCTAACTATTATGTGGTTAACCCACATAGTACAAATAGCCAAGGATATGGTAAGGAAAATTCCTATCTTCTTCAAAACCACATCAAAACCTTTACCACTTTTGATACCAACAAACCAAATTTTTTCTTGCTCATTCCAAATGGTCACTCTCTTCATGCTATTATTAGCTTCATAGCAATTTTTCTTTTTCACATACTCTGATTTTGGTTTCCAATCTTCTACTTGCTCCTTCAAATAAACACAAAGCACCAAAAAAAGTGCAAATATGAACACAATAGCATTTACTATTGTCTTTGTTGGTTTTTTCATGTACCCTATAAAATTTGCCTTAAATTTTCTTAAGAGAGAGTACCCTTGATTTTTTGGTATAATCAATGTCTCTTTATTCTCTATAGATTGTTTATTTTCCATAATTGGATTAAGTTGAACTTTGATTGTTTGTGAAGGAGTTATTTTGTGAAAAAATGTGTCGGCTACTTGGCGTGTAGCAACAAACATTCCATGACTAATTTTTGTTTCCTCAACAACTTCATAGCTTGTAGAATTTGAATAATCAATGTTACCTTCATCTATAAAATTCTCATTAGGGTCATCATCATTGATAAATCCCATTGAGAAATTTTCAATGTCATTGTCATTGAGTTCTTTGTTGATATTTTGTTGCTCAGATTCTACTGTAAGAATAAAAAATTATTGTTAGTAAATTTAGTTTAGGCAAACAAATATAAAGTTGAAATAGATAAATAAATAAAAACATTATGAGAGTACATGTTACATACAAAAAGCAATCATGTATAGAATATTTAGTTAATAATAATACCTTGCACCTCATTCTCTTTCCTATTTGTTTGGAAGCTTGAAATATCCTCAATTGGAACAACTTTTTGATGCTCTTCCATGAAACTCTGTAAAATTATTCCAATTTCAGCAATCATTAAAAGTTCAATGTTAATATATTAAATATTAAATATTAAATATCATTAGGGGTCTTGTCTAGCTAGCAATATTTTAAAAATCCATTTTTGGGACCTTATATACCTAAAGATAGCCTATGGTGGATTTCTATGATTGAATAATATCTTATATATCTAAATAGTATTCAAAGGATACTTTTAAATCAAATAAATATTTTTTAATGAAACTTGTATATTAAATATTAGAAATATAGCTTACCTTCTCTAAATCATTGCTTGACATTCCAACCCATCTTAAATTCTCTACCATCCTCTCTGCCTTGAATTCATCATCAAGATCTCCAATCTCAATTGATCTTGTGTTTGGATCTTCCCATGCTTTGTCATCATATCTCATGGAATTCATATGATCATTAACATGATTGTAATTATTTGCAACCATAAAAGTAAAATCATTTTCATGATGATGAGTAGCATAATTTTCAGTGCCACCAAATGGATGTGAGTAGTTTGATTGATTAATCAATTGTTGGGAAGCTTGAGCAACAGATAGAATTTCTTGCAAAATATCAGTTTCATTTATGTTTCCACTACACATTGAATTTGAGGCATGTGTCATCTTCATTTCAGAAATACCAACTTGAGGGAAGTCCTCCACTTCCAAGGGAGGCATGGAAAACCTATGTTGCATCCTTGCACACTCTAGTGCTATATCCACCTACAAAATAATTAAAACATTTATTTATAAAAAAACATGAGATCTTCCTTGAGAGTATATATAACTAAAAAAGTAGTACGTAGTAGGTACCTTAGATGGAGGGTAAGGTGTGGATCCATAATTGGGAAAAGAAGAAGAAGAAGAAGACATTGGAAGATTGAGTAAAGGATCATCATCATGAGATAAGAATTGTGTCCAGATAGCATTGTTGTTTTGAGTGGATGACATGAAATTGGAATCTAAAAGATGAATATTGGTTGAAGAATGATGATGATGAGTAGTAGTAGTAGTTGGGAGAACTTTAGGAACAATAAGAGAAGTCTTCTTGAAGACACGACAAAGAGCATAAGCATCCTGCAAACCAGAAGAAGGATTTTGACACTCTCTATCATCAAGACGATATTCATGCATAACCCAACCAGTACGAGTACCATGTGGGGCCCTTCCTCTATAGTAAACAAGTGTTTTCTTCATTCCAACAGCACGACTTTGAGACTGTACCTTTCTATCTTTACCTGTTGCCTTCCAATATCCACATTTTGTAGCTCTATTTGTTCTTGACCCATTTGGATACTTTCTATCTCTAGGGCTGAAAAAATACCACTCCAAATCTTTTCCTGGTAGCAATGACTTCCCTATATATATATATAATCATCAAACTCTTTTTTACTCATTAATAATTAATGTTCAAAACTCAACAAAACACAAAGATTAATTACCTGGCAAGTCCCATGGTTCACACTTGTATAGATCAACTTCAGGGATTATCTCCAACTCAATCCTACGCCCATTTATCTTTCTTTTCAGATAATAAGAAACAAGTTCTTCGTCTGTAGGGTGAAACCTAAACCCAGGAGGCAATGAAACAGGTGCCATATTAACTATATGCACCCCCTCTTTAGAAGATAAATTAGAAGATCCAAAGGAAGAAAACGAGAGAAAGAGAGAGAGAGAGAGAGAATGTTGAGGGCCAATGAGGAGTGGGAGGGTGGAATGTTGTGGTTGCTTGGGGTTTTGATAAAGAAGATCACAAAAAGAGAATAGAAGAAGAATGAGAAAGATTGGGAAAACAAAAAAGCATACTTGGGGGTTGTGTCCACCTCTCTCTTTCTTTCCTTTTTCCCTTTGAATTCTACTTTTCATTTTGTTTTCTTTTTTTGATCAATTGGATTTATTCTTCATATCTTTGTTTTCAAGCTTGAATTAATTATTATATACATTATACTTTTTCTTACAATATTATTAGTTAATTAATAAACCTCTTCTCCTCTATGATGATATATTAATTGATGCTATGCTTCTTGTTTGTTCTTTCATGTGTTCCACATTGATATGCATGCATGGATGCATTTCACACTTTGTTTTCGATTAAGAATCTACATATTAACGTGCATGACGGAATTTCTTAATTTGGCGGCTATTCATAATTAATTAGCTAAACAAATTCACCCTTTCACATTTCTTTTTGCATGTTGCCAACTACCCAGTCTATGCTCTTCAACTAGTTTTTTTTTTTTTTTAATTAATCTTCAAATAGATACATCCATATAAAAACATATATAGATAAATAATCAAACAACGATTATGATTATGGAAACAACAACATTTTTGTATATTAACCAGCAAAATTAGGTTCAAATAAGAAAAACTAGTCAAAAAATACTAGTACTGGCACGTATTGGTACATCATCATGTGAGTGAGAGTTTTATATTGGATCAAAAATATATATTAAATACCATATAAGTGAAAGAATTTATATATTTTAAAATTTTTAGTGAAAATGTTGTGTCCAGTCCACTTATGTGGTTAATTTAAATTCAATATTGTGATCTATGGGTTCCTCCTCGTGACTCAATAATAATATCAAAGTTTCACTTATAGATGATTTATTTATTGTACTTATTGTCTTCTCAACAAAGATTAATTAGATAGTGTTTTCAATGACGAATAAATAAACTCACTTTAAGGAAGAGATTGTTGGTATATAAGTTAATAAAATATCACATTTGATGAAAAAATAAATATTTTTTAAACATGATATTGGTAAGATCACATACCTATACCTAATACTTTATATAAATTGAGTTTTGAAAATTAATATTTATTTTCTTTAATTTTGTTGAAGGAGCATTCTACTATGGGTCTAAGGAGAGCAAGTGTGGGACATTCCCCTCCCTCCCTTGCACTACATATAAAGATAATCTATCAAGTGGAAATAATTTTAATATGAGAAAGAGAGATGATCAAAATATTAATTTATTATATAATCATATATCGATGATTATGATTAAAAGTATCACATGACTACTTAAAAAAATTATATGATTTTTTATTTTAATTTTAACCGTTCATGACTTATATGATTTTTATTTTAATCTTAATTATTTATGGCTTGATCAATGGTTAAAATTCTTTTCATACTCCTATTATAAAGTCCTCTCATTTGACACATATATATATATATATATATATATATATATATATATATATATATATGAAACATATTAAATGAAAGAAGTCTGTTAAGATTTAACT
>JBBPBR010000004.1:78404393-78414551 GCA_037974775.1 Cicer pinnatifidum
CATATATATATATATATATATATATATATATATATATATATATATATATGAAACATATTAAATGAAAGAAGTCTGTTAAGATTTAACTATGTCACTTAATTCGTTTTACAAATAAATGACATTGGTTTCTTTTGCCGTCTTCATATTTACAATGTAACATACCTATGATCATACCTATATGTTGGAGGTGTTGTAATGATATATTGAATTTTCAGTAGAAAAATGTAATAACTGTATTTCTTCTATTCTCAGTATATTTTGTGTTTGGAATAGTTTATTAATAAATATGTTGAACTATAAATTAAAAATATAATAATAATTTTATTAAATCATTTTTATTGATACTTGATCTGCTTTTCACTATTAAATGTCAAATAGAATATAATAATTTGAAAATAATATATATTATATTATTTAAATGATACAATTGAAAAAAAAAAATTAATTTTACATTAAAAGTTGTAATAATATTTGAGATAATTTGTTTTTTAAAGTGACCATGTAACAAAAGAATAATCATTTTCTTTTGGTTCACAATTAAGTTACATTAACTTAATAAAAGTTCGTGAAAGAAACAGATGTATCACAAATATAGAGAAAAAAAAAAAAACTCATATAGATAGAACTGATATGTTTTCATGTATATTTAAGTTGTATTAGATCAGCCTAAGGATCAAACTGATAAAACAAAAGTTTTACATCTACCAAAAGAATCATCATTTTTAAAAGCATCTCCAAGTGTAGTTAAATAGATTCGTCCGCTAGTACGTAGTTATGTAATTTTTAATTTTTGGTGAGTTTGCCGTTGGAGTTGTGGGTGTGCTCTCAAGAAGGAGGAATAATATTTTTATATTTAATAATAATAAAATTATAACTATTTATTAATTTATTAATAGTAATAAATTTATGATCGTTAATAGATCTTATTTAATGAAGCCATATTGAATGACTCTAAAATAATGTGACAGACCATATTTAATGAATTTATATTAAATTAACCGTAGAAATACTCTAAAACAAGAAAATTATGTATTTATTACAACTAAAAGACATCACAAATTAAAAAAGATAAATCAATTGACATAATTAAGATATTTTACATGTTAAAAAACAAGAAAGATCATATTTAAATAAAAATCTAAAAAAAATATTATTATTAGTATTAAAATGTCTGTATTTTTATTAAAGTCTTATTTTAAAGTTTACTTTAAATTTCAATAAATGGTGAATCGGTCGTATGTGAGTGAAATTGATGCATATTTTGTGTTAATATATATTGAAAGAACTGTGAGTGAAATTGATGCATTAGTTGATGATATGTATTTCGAAAAAGGGATTTATGAGAATAGTGTAATTCGAAAGCGGGACCCATGTGGGACCAGCTTTTGCCACGTGAAATAAATAAAAAAATAAAAAAATAAAAAGCATGGATCGACGTGGCATGGTAGGATCACTTGTAAGTTATCTGATCCTTTTCCTATTCAACCCAAAGTTCCTTCATACATTTCATTCTCATGTCATGCTTTCCCTTTCATCAATCCATCTTTTTTGTGCTTTTCTCCTTTTCGAGTTTATGCTCGATCCTCCCATTACATTACATTACAACTCTCCCTTTTCTTTTTCTTTTTCTTTTTTTGTAACTTCAAATATTACTCTTTTTATTCGACTCATACTATCATATATAAGCCTATAAAATTAAATATACTATTTCTTAAGGCACTCTTTCATTAGTCAATAAATTGTTGGCTAAAGAAACTCAACCATACGTCTTTTTCAGACTGAAAACGGAATTCCCAAAACAAAATACATACTCCAGGACCCACATGGACGGACTATAAACTTCGAGTAAAAGATTGTGAAAAATAAATCATTGTTTAATTTTATTTGTAAGCTTAAGAAGATAAAAATAAAAATTTATAGTAAGGCTCTAACCTCGTTCAAGTTGTGTTATAATATATGAATATATTTATTATTATCATTTTTTAATATATAATATGATTATGTGATTTTGACGTTAAAATGTAGAACAGTATATGATATGCATTTATCTCCATCTCTTTTACTTTATTTGTATTTCAAAAAAACACAAACCAAATGCCATCATATTTATTAGCTGTTGTTGATGAGGAAGCAATACAATAAAGATAATCCTTAGTCCAAACAAAGTTATAAAAATAAAACATATTAGTTAGTTAGTTAATATAATTCGATGTAGGAACAATCTAATATCACGAATGCATAATGTCTTCATGCTATTCTACACAATAATACTATTGAAATGGAATATAGAAAATTAAGAGACTGTACAAAGGATGAAATGTCCCAAGATATTTATGAATTAATATAATAATTAATAAAAGATGCTTAAATACAAAAAGACTTTTATCTTTCTTGCAGTATAAGCTTCTCATCTAAGTCCTGAAGAAGCCAACATCACCTCCAACACCAAGAACTATGGTGAAAACTTCTAGAGATGAATGCCAATTATAAATTATACTTTCACTTACTATTTATATATCCTTCAATTTCATACTTATGATACACTTTTGCTTGATTCTCTTCCCACCACCTTTCAGCTTCCTTCTGTGAAAATTGCTTCCGGCTGCCAAAAAATATATAATAAATATAAAAAGAAATTCATACAGACATTATCAAAGAAATTATGGTGCAGTATTTACTTTAATGTTCTTACATACTAATACGTGCTACATTTTAATAATTCATAGTCCACTTATCTCAAATATATACTAAAGTTTAGGATTTTTTTACAAAGATAAGGAAAATAATAAATAACTAGTGTAACTGTTTTACTAAATCATCCTTGTTGAACTATTTACTATTATCACAAATGCATAGTCGAATAAAGTAACTTTAGTCCGATGCACACAATCTTTATTATACATTAGGATGTTATGTAAGAAATTAGGATTCACATTCACAAGAGGCATAAGAGTATTAGTTAGCATTAATCTTATAAAAAAAGAGTTCAAGAGAAAAAGTGTTACCTAAATCTCACACGCTTAAGGCTCTTTTCTCCGCTTGGTGAGCATGTCAATGTTACGTAAACACCATTCTCATACTGTTCAACAAATTCGACCTTCAAGTCATCGGCAGTGTCTTGTTGAGATTCTGGTATAACGAGGTTAGTGTTGTCCGTCAATTTGTCATTTTTGAGGCGCATACTTCTCCCAAATTTGGATCTTAATGCACTAGAGAATACAATAGGGGAACTTGATAAACTGTCCATGTTGGTATTTCTTGGACTATTCATATCAGTATGTATAGGTGCCAAATTTGGAAGAAATTCTTGTAGAACAACTTTTCCTTCTTGTCCAGCATTATCTTTTCCTGATAATGTGTGAAGCTACAAAGATGATACATAGCTATATCAATTACTATGTACAAGATTGTAATGCCAAATTATAATGACTACTAACGTAAAGTAACATCTCATATCCTACATGGCCGACCCAACATAAGGTGAGGCCTAAAACGAAACGACAATAATAAAAACAAATAAGCCTTATCCCACTAAGTAGGGCAGGCTACATGGATTAGACATTGTCACAACGTTCCTAATAGTTTCTCTTATAGTTTTGTAGGTCTCCTTCTTGCTCTAGTGATTTGACTACTCTGCATTTGATATGCTCTTCTTACTACAAAATCTACATTCCTAAAATGAAAATAATAATAATAATAATAATAATAATATTATAATAATAATAAAAAAATTGAGTTCAGTTTACAAAAAACATCATCAAGTACTTATGCGTTCATGCAAATAACCGAATTAAGTTTCGATGATATACAATAGAGTTACAACTTAAACATAAACAACAATATCAATATTAAAAAACTTACCCTTAATGCTAAAGCTTTTATGACATCTTTTGCTGCCTTGCACTTAGCAGCTTCTTCTTTGGCTACAGACCAACTCTCCTCAATTTTTTGTTGACACTCTTGTATTTCATGGTTTTTGAGCTCACATTGCTTTTCAAGTCTCCTAGCCTATCCAAAAGTAATGAATGATAGCACTTATAAGCAAATCACATTCAGAACAGAATGCGTACGAGATTTCAACTAGCAAGGGAATAGAAAAAGTTTAATTTACAACTGAAGGATATAGAAAACAATTTAAGGGTGCATGAAAGTGGAATTATTACCTCAGCTCTCAGCCTCTGAACTTCTTCTATGAGCAACTTATCAGAATTTTTTGTATCTAACTCTGCATTAGATTCTACATAGAGTGGTGAAA
Source organism: Cicer pinnatifidum (assembly GCA_037974775.1). Taxonomy (NCBI): domain Eukaryota; kingdom Viridiplantae; phylum Streptophyta; class Magnoliopsida; order Fabales; family Fabaceae; genus Cicer; species Cicer pinnatifidum. The sequence goes on from JBBPBR010000004.1 coordinate 78,408,649, forward strand.
CACTAGCTATTCTATTTTTGGTTGAAGAATCATGCACAACTGAATTTTCTGTACAATTGATTCTAATTTGTGCTGTGCATGGAACTTGTCCACATTGTAAAACACCACCTGACTTAGGATAACTATTATGCCAGCTTTCTTGTTGGTTTTTCCAGTCCTTCCTTCCACTAGGCATGCTTTTCTGGTAACATGATTGACCGACAGACATTAGAGGACCGTTTGTCACATTTGTTTCTCCTCTATCATCAGTGAGATTGCCAATCTTGTTCCAATGATTTTCTATCTGCTGATTGTTATAATTTCTAGACTTTGAGTCCATAATTGAATTTGCACTTCCTTGCTTCCTATCAAAACACTGATCACAAACGCGAAAGGCCTTGCTCTTAACCGGAGCTAGAGATGCGTTGTTAACCTTTTTACTACTACAAGCGCGACAAAACGAAAGACCACAGTTATAGCAGTTATGCTTCTTCCTTGTGAAGCCAAACGGTAACCTACAACCGCTACAAGTGGATTGGTCACTAATAGAAACTGGTTTGTGCAAACATATTGCAACTGTGAAACTGGGACCGCAAGTTATCGTATCTACCTTTCTGTCTCTTAGAGCCTCAACAAAACAAGGTGTGTATCTGTCTTCAGTATCACCTAACCCCAATTGTCCGTTTTCACCTTTTCCCCATGTGTACATGCTCCCCGAAGATGTTAAAACAGCAACATGATATGAACCGCAAGATATCATTTTAACATACTCTTGTTTAAGTTGTCCTTCAACCATAACTAATCTATCTTTAGCATGTGGATTTCCCAATTGTCCATATTTTGCACTTCCCATTGCGAAAACCTTTCCCATGTTAGTAAGTGCTAATGTCAACATTCTTCCACAAGATACTTGAACAAAATCGTAGTCGACAAGTTGCGAAACACACGTCGGTACAACCTTGTTTCCATTATCAGCATGACCAAGCCTCCCTTCGTCTCCATCGCCCCATGTAAACAGCTTGCCAATCGAAGTATTGTATTTAAAACGGTCGGCGACGACTTCAATAATCGCAGCTGTATGCCACGTTCCACAAGCAACAGACCTCACACATAGACCCTTAAGAGACTCGACTTCTTTTGGACTAGAAAAGTTCTGGTAATTCCCGTGACCAAGAACTCCAAATGTACCGTCTCCATACGTAAATAACCGCCCGCAGCTAGAGACAATTGCGGTATGCCATTCTCCACAAGCAACACTTGAAATACGAATACCTTCTACAGGTAGAGAAAGTTTATGTGTTATCCACTGACTTCTGAATCTCCCTTCATCCACCAAATCTGAACAAGAAACGTCGTTCCCCCAAGTATATACTTCTCCAGAATCTGTCAAAGCACACGTATGATACTCGCCACAGGCGACATTTTTTACGTGAATATCACTAAGAGAATCAACTATTTTGGGAGAGCTAATGTCCATATCAATTTTTTGCCCTAACCTTCCCCACTTCCCTTGACCCCAGCAGTACACTTCGCCTTGTTTTGTAACTACAGCAGCATGGTTTCCTCCTAAAGCTACATTTTGTATGTCTAACATCGCAGTAGATTCAAGTAACTTTGGCACTAAAGAATAAATACTATTTTGGACAAACCTTTCATTCACAATCCCTACTAGGCATCCAATTCCTCCACCCCATATCATTACATCCTTCAATACATTGTTATTTCCTATATGTGGCGAGGTAGGCAGCTGCATGATAGATCTATATGACAAATCTTTCTTGTACTCCTTTTCAAAACGAGTGGTTTTAATGTTGCTACGAATATCTGGATCATTATATGGAGAACATGGGACTGACGTATCTGTTCTGCCATGAGTGCTGGAAAGGGACGAAGCTGAGGAATAAAAGTCAGATGTATATGACATGCCATCGGAAAAACACCTTTCTGAAAGAGACAAAGTAGGACTTGCACATACGCTGTGTACCTTCAAACAATGATAAAAATATTATGTTTTATGACTGAGACAAATTATTGTACTGATAATTTCTTTTATAGATAGAAAGTAATATCTAAGTGATTTAAATTACCAAGAAAAAGTGAAGACAATACTTGCAAACTACTAATCTAAATTACTTTAGCTCTAAGATAGCATACATCAGTAGTATTAAGTATATTACATTGAGTGACCAAGTCGATGTTACTGTAAAACTTACAATGATTCACAAACACCGGAGAAAATATTCAAAGTGTCAAAAAGTTTTATACAAAAATCATATGCATCGTTTTTCCAAAGAATGCTATACTTAACAGGACTTTCTTTTTTCTTAAAATTATGTTCAAAGCTTGAGTAAGAAGTTTTATTATTGCATAAATCCATTTATCACAAAAATCAAAGTTTTATATCATTTGAAGATTAATGACGATTCTTTTAACTTTATCATCAAGGAATCATCAATTTGATTCAAAATTAAGAATCTAAATTAAAATGAAAACAATCAATTTGATTAAAAATTAAGAATCTTAACAATTTGATTCCAAATTGAGAAACTTGATTCCAAATTGAGAAACTTAAATAAAATGAAGACGACCAATTTTGATTCAAAACTGAGAATCAAAATTAAAACAAGGAGGATAAAAGAAGATTGGAGCACTATACTACTCATAAAATATGTGCAAAAATTCAAACACATGTGTTATAGCTATATCGATAAAGCAACAAAGAAGATGTATGAAACCTGAGTAAATTGAGAGGTGTCATCTAGAAGACCAAGATTTTTCTTTCGGCGTAAAATTCCAGCGGGACTACTGACACAACTCTGCACTCCTTTGCAGCTTCTTAAACTACTAAAAGCTTTGGGCTGCTGACACCTTGAAATCACAGCTTTCAAGCCAACAAACCAAGAAGCAGCTTGTGCTTTATCCTTGCATACCTATAATCAATATAAACAACTCAAGCTATAGATATAGCAAAAGAAATGCAGTTATATGTGAATGTCATGTGCAGATCATAATTAGTACCAAATCAAGAGTGCGTTCTCCATTAGCATAGACCAGTGACAACGAATGGCACTCCTTTCCGGTTTCGTTTTGTCTCTGTGACCTTATCTGAAAAAGGTGAGTCATAATTATTAGACCAAGCAAGAATTAACCTTCACTTTCACATGGATAGTGAATCAAGCAAAATTTTATTGATGCTTGTTACACACATTTCCTTGTCCTTGAACAATTTTTGTAACACCGCTCAGTCGCAAATGCTTTTCCTGCTGCCCTGAGCACCAAATCAAATTTCTCTCATCCTAGATACAATCAATGTGAAAAATACATATATATATCAGAACCTTTACCATTATGTAATGAACAAAATAAGAGAAATAAATGAGAGTTTTTCATATTCATGACAAAAACTTGTTGAAATAATTCGCTGTCACACTCATGCGTACCGGAGAGAGTCTGAAAGGGCAAAGCTTTGGCTTTCCTCTACCACCGCACGTCAGTAAATAAGCACCTTTCTTGATAGATACAATTGCCTGAACAATAACACAAACCAATTGCTTTTAAGTAGTGGAGATAAGGAAAACCAGTTCTCTAGAAGGCAATGTAAACAAATTACAAAAGAAAATATTGCACAAAGGAAACACCAAAACAATTATAATTCACATTGAGGATTTTAAAACAAAAACTTTTCCATACTGATTCACACTATAAGACACACACAACACAAAGAACAACAATTTGGTTATAAAAATTGATTTTTGAATTAATTGAGTTGAACAGTAAATTTGAGTGAAAACATACTAAGTATATCAAAATCAATTCTCCATTTCTAGAATCAATTTTGATTTTTCCAAAAATGAAACCAAGCATTCACTAATATCACTGGCAATAGATGAATGAGTATGATATGAAGTGCCCTTTGTTGAAAAATCAAAATATGTATCAGTGAACAAGTGATATACAAAATCAATTGGTGTCATTGCCATTAATTATAAACAAAAAACAAAATTTTGACTCCCATTAAACAGTTTATGCACATTGCAGAAGAAATTTTCCTAAATTATAGGGTAAAACAACAACAAAAAAACACAGTAAAAGAGAATGAAATTTTGGAAACAAGAGAGAACATATCAACACTATGACTAGCAAGACCATGATTTTGAAACTTTGAGGTGAAGAAGAAATAAAGAAAATTGGTATGAAAATTGAAAAAAAGAATGAAGAACAAAAAGAAAATGAGACCTGTTCAACAGCTCTATCAAATGGGAGTGGAGGTTGTTCTTCCATTGTCATGTTGTAGTTTCATGGGAGAGAAAGAGAAAGTTGTAGGTTTTCAGAACCTTATCATTAAATATGTCTGAAAAGAAAAAGAAGAAGAAGAAGAAGAACATAAACATAAACATAAGATAAGAGAGTTTTCCATTTGTTTATTAAGGATTTGGTGAATGAATCTGTTTCTTTGTTGTTGTACCAATTCACACTTCGTAGGTCGTGCATTTTGTAAGTAAATTTGACAACTTTCTTTCTGCACGTGTACACCACATCACATGCTAATCATGCTATTTCCTCTTTTTGTGACATCAAATCAAACTAAACACTCCTCTACTATTACCACATGCTCTTATTGTCCTTTCCTTACTATACTTCTTTTCCCTACTTTTTCAATCGATTCAATTCAAATTGTAAAACTATTTTTTATTCTTCATTCTATTAATCATTTTTTAATCATCAAATTGAATAATGAAATATACACCAAATATCAAACTAGTTAATATAAAACACATTTCATAATCAATTTCAAACAAAATAACATGAAAAATGTAAAGATCAAAATGATTATTAATTTTATTTTACATGTTTTTCGTGAATTCATTGATAATTCATAAATTCACAATTAAGATTAATTAATGCAATTATAATAATAAAAAAAAATATGCATATCAGCAAAAGATACCTTTTGGGTTATTGGACCAACCAAACAATGTTTTAGTTGTCTCTTTTCATAAGGGTAGTCCTATAGTTTAGGGATCAAAGCGTAATTACAGGACCATACTTTGTGGTACAAACCGGTTGAATTTTAAATGCAATTTTATTTTTTTTGGATAGTATGTATTCCAATCAGTACTAACCATGTGCAGCAAATAATGTGAAATTTCTTTTTATTGAGTCATTTCATCTTAGCATCAGTTTCTTTTTTATTAACTATAAAAGGAAGCTGCTGCAAGATTAATATTGTTACCAAGTTGGAGTCCAAGCAAGCAATAATTAATTAATTAAAAGTAGAAATTATTGTTTTTCACCAATCAACACTTGATTTCCAAAGTTTCCTCTCTGCCTACTGTGATTTTCTTAACAACTCGAAATTAATGTGTCAAATTTTTTACGGACCGGCGTAAGGGTTGTGAGGAAATTTTTGTTTTATTAATGAATTTTATTTGTATATATCATCAATCAAAAGACTTTTATATAATTGATAAATTATAATAAAAATTAAATATTATTAATATAATAACGGTTATAATTAATTAATAGTGTAAATATTTTTTATACTAATTTTATATATAAATTAAATTATTTATTAATATCATTAGAAAACAATATTGCCTTCTTCGTCGTTAAATATAAGATTATTTTGAAAGAAAAGTTATGTATTTCTTTAAGATTTTTATAATTTTTCAACTATATTAATTGCTTATTGAATTTAAAGAATTTTTGTATTATTAATTAATCCTTAAATTATTTAATATATTTGATTTTTACTATAATTATATATTACGCCAATATGGCATGAATGTGTAAAACTTTTTTATGACAATTAAATTCTTATTTATTTGCTAAAATTTTTATTTTTTTGTGCATCTTTACAAATATATCTCTAATTATGTTACATTTTTTTATTTAATTTATAATAAATACTACAATAAAAACAT
>JBBPBR010000004.1:78442323-78453686 GCA_037974775.1 Cicer pinnatifidum
AAATAATTACAAAATTTTATATCATTATTATTAATAAGATTAAAATAAGTTGCCAATAATTTCACTATAAAAAGTAAAAACAAAAAATTAATATCAACTTGTCGCAAGTTTACTTTAATTGATTTTACTAAAAAAAGAATTATCACAAGAGAACCAAAACATTTATACAAAACTCTTATAATAGTTATTGGATTGTGAGAGGAGTTAATGAAATTATTTACATTAAATTAAGAATAATTATACAAGTCAGTTGGACACTGCATCTTAATCAAAAAATTTAAAACATTAAATTTGTGTGTCATTTCACTTATACGTTGTTTGTCTATCACTTTTATAAGTAATAGGAATGTTCTAACTTATATTTACTACACAATAATCTTTCTCTAAAGTGTAAATTTATTTTATTCATCTATTTATACTCTCTTCAAAGGAAAGTTTTTTCATTCACATATACTTACACCGTTGTTGACTTCCACACATAAACGAAACACGCCGTTTGAACACCATTGATCAATAAGACTTTTAATACATGAAGTTGGTCCCTTTAATAACCATTGGTTCTGATACTAGTTGTTGGGACCTATAACACACAAGAGAAACTCGTTAAATTAATTATTTATTGTAAAACTTCATCTAAAAATTATAAAGCACAACCAATACAAATAATAATAGCAATGAAAGAAGAAAAAAAATTATAAATCAAATGCATTTAATTTATTTTTATAAAAATTAATTGTATCTATTATTTTTAATTGTCGTGTTCCATTTTGTTTAAAATTATTCTCAACTTTCCACCAAAATCTTTATATTTATAAGTTTTTAAATCATTAATAAATATTTGTTGAATAAAATAACTCGTTTGGAATCGATTTTTTTTAATATTGATAATATTTTAGTTTTAATTTTTGTCTATCAATTTAAATTTATATTCTCTTTTATTATATGACAATGTTGTAAATCTTATATTTTATTTTAATAAAATATTTGTTTGTTAATTTTACACTATTTATTAAATTCAGTAAAAGAATATTTATATCATTTTATAATAGGTTTTTTTTTCCTTCCATCCTTTCATTTTGTCTTCACCGATTCCAAACAACTTAACAATCATCTTATTTTTTAATCATTTAACCAAACAATATATTATTTTCAAATAGCGTGAAACCAAATTGAATGTGGACCCAAAATTTGTATTATTTCCTTCCTTTTTTCAGGAGTTCCAAACAGTGGAGGCGATAATTTTTCTATGATTTCCCCTGCCTAAAATATAGCATAGAATTTGCCATGATCCTTTGGTAAAATAAAGGGTCCCGATACCCACCTCAATTATATATTAATGCTTGGAGGTATACTCACCAGCAAACACATATCTTCTCTCTAACATGAATTGCGACCTCTGTTCATCGAACATTGTTTCAAGATGGACGATCATCTCACATTTCCATCGTTGATTAGAGAAAAGCAGAAAGGTTAAGGTGCTCACCAACTTAATTTGCTAGTACTATCCTTCTAAAGTTCTGTTCCTACCTAATGAATCGTTACACTCCAACTCCACGAAAATACAATTTTTAAATGACCTCCAAAATAAATGCGACGGTATAATTAAAGAGTGAGATGGACATCATCACATGACACAAACGGAACACCCAAGAGTAAACCTATCTTAGATAACAATGTTACATGGTTAATCCAGCAATTTGTAAAATAAATTTGTTTAAAATAATTGATCATTTTAATTTTTTGATACACTTTTCTTTATAATTCTATTTTTTTAATTAATATTATATGTATATTTTCAATTTAATTTAACTAATCTGCCCAATTAATCACTCTTAAATTATTCCGCTCTCTTAAGTATTACAATTTACAAATTGTGTCCAAAAACTACACCATCGATATCTTCATCTAGCTCATAATAAATAAATAAATAACCGATTAAACCATAAGCACTCTCGCGCGCTAATCTTCACAACTTCTAGAACCTTCCTTCAATGGCCACCGTCGGTGGCGGATCTTGCAAAAAATGTTTGGGGGAGTCGGAGAGCGACAAATATTAACTAAAATATTATAATTAAAATTTAAATATTATAATTAAAAAATTTAAAAGTCATATAGTTTTTTTTAGAGTATCACACAATTCATACATAGTAGAAAAGTTGAAAAAAATTAGAATTTCAATTTTTACAAGTCGTATAATTTTCATAAATCACACAATTAAATCAAATAAAATATATTCATTTTATAATTTTCATCGTCAAAAAATTCTTCTTTAAAAAATGTATCAATTTTTTTATTTTTAAATATCGTGTTACTTCTAAAAAAATATACATATTAATTAAAACAATTTACAATTAAAAAAACAATATCACGTTATATAATATATCAATGATTAATATGAAAAAGCTTGTTAATAATTAATAGTTGATTTGAAATTAATTAGTTTATCATTCTCTATCATATAGTTTATGTATATACCAACGTTTATTCTATTAATTTTATTATATTTTATTAGTATAAATTCTAAAAGAGAAAAAACAAATATAAAAAAATACATAAATGGAGAAGAGAGAATAAAAAATTATTCAAAACCATATAATTTAAGGATATTTTAATAATTTATCACTATTATTTTTAATAATATATAATTACTTATTATATATATATATATAAAAGAAATTAAAAAATATAAGGGGTGTCATGGCACCTGGCTGCTCCTAAGAAGATCTGCCACTTGCCACCGCTACGCTCACCCGCCAACACTGATAACCTCTCCAACCTTAAATCCTCTGTCGCCGCATTATCCCAAATTAGGTCCCCACTTTTTCTCCATTTCATTTTTCCTTCCACTTCACTCATTTCTCGATTCGGAACCTCGTAATTAATATTATTATTTTTCGTATACTTTGATTCTATGTTATATGCAGCGATAATGAAAAGAGTGGATTCATCAACCTCGTTGCCCGTTATCTAAGGTGTCAATTTAAAATTCATAATGCATGCATTGTTTTTTCTTGATTTTTTGAATTACATTTGTTCACTCTGTAATTATGCTAAGATATTCCGCTGATTTTTTTCTTCTGATGTATTGATCGCAGTGGAGAAGCACAGCATGTTGAGTGGAGTAAGATTCAGACGCCTACTGATGAAGTAGTTGTGCCTTATGACAGTTTGGCACCAACTCCTGAGGGTAATATTTGTGTTCTGGTTGTTTGATTTGGTTGATTTGATGGCATATATAACTGTAAAATAGATCGTTGTTATGTTTACTGCATGAATGAATTGAAATTGATTTAGGTTCTTTAGAGGTGAAGAACCTTTTGGACAAGCTTGTGGTTTTGAAGCTTAATGGAAGATTAGGGACAACTATGGGATGCACTGGTCCAAAGTACGCTGAATATGATATTCTGTATTATAATTATTTTTTGTTTTTACTTTAGATGATTAAGATTTTCACCTTTATTTCTTGCTGAATGTTGATGAGAAAGATCGATCTTGTAAATTCAAATGGTGCAGAATGTTGCGATATCTTTGATAAATTTAATGAAAAAGTTTTGTCATGACATTCTTCAGTTAGACTAGTTAATTTTAGAAGAAGAAACAGAAAAAAACTAATGTATTTACAATTTGACTTCATAATCCTATTATTAGCATTGTCATAAAAGGTTATAGATACTTAAAGATAGTTGTTCATGGAATTTTGTTTAATGCAAATCAGTTTGAGTCTTTTGTTACAGAAAAAGTTGAAAAAGATTTATCAACACAGTGACAATTGAAATGTTTAACAGAAAACTAATCCAATGGCCTGGATTTGGAAAAATAAAGTTTTCTTGCTTGATAATTATCTTATCTTAACTTGCCTTTTTTTACTAACAGCATGCAAGCTTTAATTTGTTTATAAATGAAATGAAATGCAGATCTGTCATTGAAGTTCGTGAGGGGTTGACATTTCTTCATTTAATTGTCATCCAAATTGAGGTAATTTTCATATTCTTCCTTTACTTGGCTTTTATTCTACTCCCACACTTCATGTTGGACTTTCTACTGATAAAACGACAACATAAATTGTTTTAGAATCTCAATTCCAAATATGGAAGCAATGTTCCGCTGCTTTTGATGAACTCATTCAACACTCATGATGACACTCAAAAGGTTTATGAGCTTTACCTTGGACCCCCCATCTCTATGTACAATCATGGGCTGATTTTTTTCTGTAATCTAACAATTACTGTTTATAGATTGTTGAAAAATATTCAAACTCGAATATTGAGATTCATACCTTTAACCAGGTTGGTACCTCTGATTTATTGGACTAATATAGTATGAATTTTATGGAAATTGTGCTTTAACTTCATGTTTGAATTTTTGTTGCACGCACAACAATTTACACAGAGCCAATATCCTCGATTGGTTGTTGATGACTTCTTGCCACTTCCATCCAAAGGGTAGACTGGAAGGGACGGCTGGTACGACTTCATTTGTATTTTACTATGCAATATAAAAGCATTGATTCGACTAGCTTTACTAAAATTTCGCATCTTTGTTATTTTTATTAATTTTTTTTCTTAATTAGAAGTTTAGCACAGGTGTAATAGTAGATGGGTAATTTTTTTTTTTTAAGAAATATTATGGCTATTGTTAATGTTTTTGAGGTCATAATTTCTGAAACCAAACTAAGGAAAAACCTTAGAATTAAGTAAAATAGATGTTGCATAAAAAATAACACAAAAATGGTAGGACAATGCAACAACATTTAAAAAAACTCCTAATTCATCTTCTGGGCAGCTTCTTTGGCAATAAGCCTTTCTTTGGCCTTTGTTTTGGCTTGTGATTTGGAACCCATGATTCCAGCTCCCCACTTCTTCCTGTACTCGTCATACTTGTCGTCAAAGTTTGCCTTGATGGCTTCTAGGACCCTGTTAAACTCCATTTTGTCTTCATTTTTAACCGTTGTCAAGCATAAAATGGATAAAGTTTTCTTATGGACAATTATTCTAAGGTGTTGGGTGGGACTCGCTCTCCAAGTGAAATCCACTAATTTTATTATTAGTATTATTATTATTAATATTATTATAATTATCATTATTAGTATTAGTATTGTTATTATTATTATTGAAATAAAGAGAAAAAAGGATTTAATGGGCTTGACCCATGTGAGAAAGAAAATGGCCTTATATTGCTAATATAATAATAAAATGAAAAAGGAAGCCGCAACACTGAGTAAAAGAGAAGAGAAGAAAAATGTTTGGTTCCGGTGGTAACAAGTGTGTAACAAACTTGTTCCGTTTGATCTACAATTTTGATAGGTTACTGAGTTTGTTATTTTAATATAATACTTTTACTAGAAGTTTTTACTTTTACTGAGTTTGTAATTTTGATACCCATTAATTATTATAGTGGAAGTTTTTACTGGAGTAATCATGTGGTTTTTATTATCTCAATTTGAGTGAAGTCTGAATATGATTAAACTCAATTCTTGTAATTATACATTTTGTAAGACTCTCGTAGAAGACATGTTATACAATAAAGATTTGTACGATCTTATCGAGGGTGACACTGAGTGTATATCCACGTGTTGAAACTGAAATAGATGCTAACAAAATGTGAGAAAAATTAAAAAAGTTGTATGAACGAAAAAATGTGCAAAATAAAACATTCTTGATCGGAAGCTGGTGAATATGAAATACAAAGATGGGGATTCAATGGCAGAGCATTTCATTGTCTTTCTCTTGCCATGAATGATATTGCTATTCTTCCCAACTTTTCTACTATGCATCAATCTATAGAACGTTTTAAACTAGGAAATGTGTATGTTAGAAAACACAAACAGGTTATAAGCCCCCTTCTCGACATCGATCCGCCACCTGATCCTGTAGTGGTTGCACCACGACGTTCTGGTAGAGCGTCTCGCGCACCAGATAGATATTCACCAGACAGGTATGATTCCTCACATACTTCTTTGTCTGCATCTCTCTCTACCATATCTATTCCTACTTGTTACTCACAAGCTGTTAAAGATGTACGCTGGGTAAAAGCAATGAATGAGGAACTTCAGGCTCTTCAAGAGAATTTCATATGAGATATTGTCTCTTGTCCTCCTCATATCAAACCCATAGGCTGCAAATGGGTTTATTCTATTAAATTGAATTCTGATGGGTCCCTCAGTCGGTACAAGGCTAGATTGGTTGCCTTAGGAAACAAACAGAAATATGGAATTGATTATGATGAGACATTTGCACCGGTAGCCAAAATGACAACTGTTCGCACTGTACTCTCTACAGCTGCTTCTAATGGGTGGACTCTTCATCAAATGGATGTGAAGAATGCATTTCTTCATGGTGATCTCACTGAAGATATTTATATGACTCCTCCTCAAGGTCTATTTTTTTCATCTCATGGTATATGCAAACTTAAACGCTCTTTATATGGTTTGAAACAAGCACCTAGAGCATGGTATGAGAAATTTCGTTCCACTCTACTTGGGTTCTCTTTCACTCAAAGTCAGTATGACTCCTCTCTATTTATTCATCGCACATCTACAAGCATTGTTCTACTCCTCCTTTATGTTGATGATATGTCATTACTGGATATGATCCGGCATCCATCCAGGATCTTAAACAACAATTGCAAACTGCATTTCATATGAAAGATCTTGGTAGCTTGCAGTATTTCCTTGGCCTTGAGGTTCATTCTACCTCCAAGGGTATATTTCTTCATCAACATAAGTATGCGACAGACCTTGTTTCTATGTCGGGCCTCCAATCAGCTAATCCGGTAGATACTCCTCTTGAAGTTAATGTGAAATATCACCGAGATGAGGGTGATCTATTGACAGATCCTTTATTGTATCGGCAACTTGTGGGTAGTCTGAATTATTTGACAATTACCCGACCTGACATATCATTTGCTGTTCAGCAAGTAAGTCAGTTCATGCACTCTCCTCGCCACCTTCACTTGGCAGCAGTTCGACGCATAATTCGCTATTTGCTAGGTACCTCTCAACGAGGTCTCTTCTTTCCCATTGACACAGTGCCAAAATTGAGTGCCTATAGTGATGCCGATTGGGCTGGGTGTCCCGACACTCGGCGATCGGTCACTGGTTGGTGCATGTTTCTCGGTTCTTCATTGATATCATGGAAAAGTAAGAAACAAATCAGAGTCTCTAAATCATCAACTGAATCAGAGTATCGTGCTATGTCTACTGCTTGTTCTGAGATCATTTGGCTTCGTGGTCTTTTGGCTGAACTTGGATTCCCTCAAACAGAGTCGACGCCTCTCTATGCTGACAATACGAGTGCTATTCAAATTGTTGCAAATCCTGTTTTTCATGAGCGCAACAAACATATTGAAGTAGATTGTCACTCTATTCGTGAGGCCTATGATAATCAGATTATCTCCATCCCTCACATCAATACTCAATTTCAAGTTGCAGACATTCTTACCAAAGCTGTTCCTCGCCCGCGACATCAGTTTCTAGTTAGCAAATTGATGCTCCTTGACCAGCCGCATCAATTTGAGGGGGGATGTGAATCAGGAAATAATATTAATTTGTAATTATATTTATCAGCTTTCTTAAAATAAGTTAGACAAATCAAGAATTGATTTGATCCCCTTAATTTGTAATTATTAGAGGAAAATGTTGTAACTACTATTTATATTGAGAAATATCAAAGCAAAAGACATCAAACCCTAAATTGTGACAAAATTCACCATTTTTTTATAAATAAAAGTTATTGAAAGTCGTTAGTATGATAAAAGGTGCCTCTAGTGTCAATGGATGTTAAGTCTCTCTGTGTATGCATTATAAATTCATTAAGATGATGAGAATATGATTACAAAGATTTAGAAGGATTATAGATCCTCCTACAAAATAAGAAATGAAAAGAGGACAAAGGGAACATGAAAACATCAATGAAGCAAAGCTACCCAATCTCTTAACATTTATCGAAGAGAAGCCCTTGTAAATAGACACGGGCTTTACACCAAGTAGGAGCCAAACACTTAATGTTTTTAAAAAGGAGCTGCTGATCGTGAAATATTTTCCTCAAACAGTGAGCTGTTGATGGTGTACTGTAAATGTGGCATAGATTGCACGTTGCCTCATGAACTTGGCTTCTTTCCTTCACAAAAAAGTAGTGAGCTAGAAAGTATAAACTATCATATTATTGTTGCGTTGGAAGTGGTGCCCTTGCTTTGTTGTTGTTGTTTAGCATAGGAATTGTTATGTGTTCATTAGGGGGTTTAATCATAAGTCATAACTACACAATCTTGAGCATATTGCTGCTAATAGATTTATGAGTAATTCCTTCATGCATAGGTACCCTCCTGGCCATGGAGATGTCTTCCCATCACTAATGAACAGTGGAAAGCTTGATACACTATTATCACAGGTTGACATCAGAGCTCATTTTATTTCTAGTTGAACTTTGTCTTTTATTTAAAAAAATTAAATCCATCACTATTTTTTCCCTTTCCTTTTCCTTTTTTGTTCTCTTATAGGGTAAGGAGTATGTGTTCGTTGCCAATTCAGATAACTTGGGTGCTGTAGTTGACTTGAGTATCCTTCTTTTATGTTTTCACTAATTGTCTATTATTTGTTGTTGTATTCATTGCTAGTTATTTATACATGAAAAGGGTATCTCTTGTACAGCAGTATCCTTAACTGGCTGATTAAGAAATCTTAAATCATTTGATCCAGAATAAGAATGAATACTGTATGGAGGTAAATAAAGATGGTTGTTATCAAGAAACTGCCTTTTAGATTTAGACCTACATAATATTAATTTTTTTTCTTAGTGCTTGTAATGCAGGTGACTCCCAAGACATTGGCTGATGTGAAAGGCGGCACTCTGATTTCTTATGAAGGAAGGGTTCAGGCACGTGTCTATCTCTCAATTTGTTTCTTCTCAACCAAGATCTATCTGATTATATCAGTAATCTGATTCTTTTGTCTTTTCTTTGACATGCAGTGCTATATTGGTTAGTTGCCGAACTCTTTGACATTAAGATGGAAATTGCTGACAATTTGTTGATTTTAGGAAGTTAACGGAGTAAAAGTTCTTCAGCTGGAAACTGCAGCTGGTGCAGCAATTAGGGTACTGAATGTTTATTGAGATGTTAATATTACGAACATGTTATGCTGAAAATTTTGTCCTAGTGTTCTTAATATCATAAATCTTGTAACAGTTCTTTGATAAGGCTATTGGAATTAATGTTCCTCGATCCCGCTTCCTTCCAGTGAAGGCAACTTCGGATTTGCTTCTTGTTCAGGTTATAAGCTTTTCTGGTTAATGTCATGAGAACTTATTTGTCATTTGATTCAAATATTTTGTTTAATACAATTAGTTGTCCTGTCTTGCAGTCAGACCTTTACACTTTACAAGATGGGTTTGTTGTTAGGAACCAAGCTAGGGCAAATCCTGAAAACCCTTCTATTGAATTAGGGCCGGAATTTAAGAAGGTTAAGATATGTGTTTCTGCTTACTTTCTGTTGGATCATGAATGATGAATATAATTTGATTTTCACTCTCTCTTCGCAGGTTAGCAACTTCTTGAGCAGGTTCAAGTCTATCCCCAGTATTGTTGAGCTTGACAGTCTAAAAGTGACAGGCGATGTATGGTTTGGAGATGGTGTTACCCTTAAGGTTTTGGATTTGATCCTTACTTATGTCTGGTTCTTTTGTTCTTCAGTGTTTTGTTTAATTCTTAGTATAAATATGACTTTGGTTACTCCAGGGGTCAAAGAAATGCTTCTTGTTACTGTTTTAAAATTCAATTACTAGTAGTCATAGATTCTCTCTTTTGAATCTTTCTTCTGTTTTGATTATTGCAAGTAAACTAATAACATGTTTTGATTTCTGTTTGGACCTTGCCAATTGGAAACCAAACAAACTATAAGAATGCCAGCATCGAAACATACAATAATAATCTTGTTGATTTCCAAATTGACCATGTACATTTGTTTAGGTTGCTGTTTTATGTTCTCTCTGCATGTAATTTATATTTTCTGCCTACGTCCTTTTATACCCTTGAGAATTCGAAAAAATAAAAATCTGATTATGCTATCTTACTGGCGCCTTAACAGGGAAAAGTAAGTATTGTTGCAAAATCTGGTGTAAAGCTGGAAATACCCGAGGGAACTGTGCTGGCAAACAAGGTATTTGATCATACACATGTTCCTTGCCTGCATGATCTTCTTTAGGTTATTATTCTATGTAGGCCTAAAGCTTGAATTGCCATTCGCAGGAAATTAGTGGCCTTGAGGACCTATGAGGAAGCTGATGAATGAGATTTGAAATGTATGTGTACAATCTTGACAGTCTTTTTCTGTAAGTTGTGTATTACTTGCAAGTTTGATGGTGTAACACCCCGGCCATTCGGCGTTACCGGCTGTGTTACTTCACGAGCTTCTCGCCCCCCCTTTCTTCAAATTGGAAATCTGGCGAGTTTTTGCCTCCCGTGGGATTCGAGCCCGGTACCTAGGGGATAAGTACCGCCTCATCGCAATCCCACTACTAATTGAGCTGGCTGTGTTTTTGTTGAAATCTCTGAATTCAGAGCTTTGCTGGTTATTCTGTAATTTGACAATGACTCAAGGGCATCATGTTCTATCCCCTAATCTTATTATAAGCGTTTACGCCATTTTGCAGAATGACATGTGATTTCTCGGTTTTCTTTTTGGGTGGTTACCCTGAAGTTTCAAATAAGTAAATTGAGAGAATGGATTATCTCATGTGTAATTTACACCTAGTATAGTTGGTGTTAGTTGTCACCATCTCTCTTTTCCCCCTGTTTATTTTGATTTTGTTCTAGATAAAACTAGCTAAATACATGTGTATTCGCACAAGTCTGCGTCGTTGCATATAACTTGAATAGCTTTATAACTTAATACAAATAAATATTAAAAGGTCGAAGTCACTAATCTGACACCATCTATTGGTCTCTTGATTTATACTTACCATCATAGTCGATAAAGGTCCCATTTTTTTGCGGTTGATTAAAATAGTTGTTTATAAATCTAGAGGTAGTTAACAAAATCCTATTAAAACAAAGTTAGTTGATATGAAAATTATATACTTCACTTTAAAAAATAGTTGGAAGACTATTTATTTTCAAAAGATAGTTTCGTAGTCTTATTTTTTTTTCGACTCAGTTTCATAATCTTATTGAAAAAAAAAATACTGATACAAAACAATAAATTTATTATTTAAAGTCGAATAAAAATATCATTTTATGGAAAAAACACATTAGTTATTTTATTTGTCTGACCTAAATTTCATACAAGATAAAGTTTTTATTGTTAAAAACCTAATTTTTAGCAAAAATTACATCAATCATTTCAGTTTTGGTATCCTAAGTACTACGTA
>JBBPBR010000004.1:78454095-78468859 GCA_037974775.1 Cicer pinnatifidum
TCAATAATATTATTCAAAAAATAAACAAACTGTAGTATTTTTTAAAAAAAATTATTGAAGAATAATTTCTTACACATTCTTTTATACATTAACGACAAATATTTATTCGATGTATGATTTAATCAAAAAATTATAATTAATATATTATAATTTTTCATAGACTTTTATCTATAAGATGTTCAAGAGACCCGCTTTAATCAAATTAACATTTTTGCAATCAATATGTGAAAAATTATTTTTTAACTTATTAATTTAGGGCATTTGTCCCCCATGTATAACTTATAACTAGTTGTGACGATTTTCTGCACAGTTTTCTTACTCACGTTTCAAATTTATTTTTTTTCACTATATGCATATGCATGAATGACAAACATACGTGTCTCATGTTTAATTTGTAAAATAAGTTATATTTAATTTATTATAATTTTTTTTCACATTTTTGTTAGGAAAATGTTCAAGAGACAATTTTTTTTTTAATAAAATACATATTTTTCTTTTAATTAAATCTCTCATAAATTATTATCTATTAACCAACTAATAAGTTTTCAATAAATTATTCATGAGATATATTGATAATGAAATACAATAGTGCTAAAATAAGAAGTTGATGAACTAAACAAGTCATTACTTCACAAGATTATGTAGAACCACATTCACATGGCGGTAAAATGTTTACAAATAACATAATCACAAAAGCTCATAAAGATTCGAGAAGGTATAAAATAAAAGCTATGGAATCTAAATACTTTAAAATTGGAGAAGTACTTGTGTCAAATATCTATTGAATTTCATGAATAGTGACACATATATATTTTAGAAGTATATGAATTATTATTTATATTTTTTAAATTTTGTTTATGAGATACTTTAAGATATTCCACTTATACCCACAATATACATATGCTAGAAAAATGAAGGCAATAAAAAAGGGGATAATTTTTTACAAGACATTAATGTATTCGATCTATTTCAAATTGATATTGAATCGATAAACCTGTTTTACGATGAATCAAATTTAAAAATTGTTTTTATGGATGTGCTAACGGTGCATACAGACAATTAAAAATATTTTTAAAATATTAAAATTTGATTATTATTTTTATATATATTATATTTTTTTGGACAAAAATTACAGTTATACATATTAACAAAGAAATGATAAATGACTCTTTATTTATAAGTATTCTACTTGTATGTAATTGTTTACATACATATCTAGTTCACATCATCCTAAATTTAAAAAAAAAAATATATATTTATGTATTTGTATCGCACACGCACTCGTATTAATATTTAATTTCTCGTATCTATTTTTTTTTCTTTGTAATTTTCCTCCAATAATAATCTTATTTGAGACATAAAAAAAACTCCATCGGAGAGTCTATTAACACCAAATTATTTAGTAGTAGTTAGTAAGAAAAAGAAAAAATAGTTGTGGTATACTTGTGAGGAAAACATGACACAAATTTAGGGCTAGCATATTTTGCCCGCGGTACTTTGGCGCATTTTCCCTATTTTCCAATTCCAATTATATATACATCTATTTTTGTTCCTGTGAGACGAAATCCCTCTGGATTTGAGTTAAAAAATTAAAATGAACAATCGACAACAAGCAGCACATGAACCCTAATTTCTCTCTCTTCAAAAACTCTCAAACACTTCCTATACTCCGTTTTCTCTTCATCTTTCTCCCTTCTATTCCACACAACAACACTATACACGCTCTTTCAAAACCCTACTCGCAAATTTCACCATTCCCTTGCCCTATATTTTTCCCATCCTCACTCACCCAATTAGGGCACAAAAATCTTCTTCTTAAGCTCAACAATCACTTGCTGCTTACAACGAATTTCTCCAATCGCACACAATCGACAATCACCGTTTCCGACTAAACCCTTCCATCGTTACTCACTCACAGGTTTTTTTTCCTTCTTCTTCTTCTCCTTCTTTACCATCTTCTCAAACTTTCTGTAACGACGAATCGATTTTCACGTTTTTTTTTTGTTTTTGCTTTTTTTCTATCTCAAGTAATCGGTTGTAGATTTTGATGTTTTGGAAATTTTGTGCGTATTTACTGTAACCTAATTGCAAACGAAGATGCGATGATGTTAAATCCGGTACGGTAGAAATTCACCCCTCCGTGAAAGTGGCGTGTTGTGGCGGAAAACAGCGTTGTTTTAGTACTGAGTATTTTGCGCAACTGGAAGACCCTAGATTACGTGCGAGGAGTATTTTAGGGTTATAATGTTTTTATAATTGATGATAGTAGTAATTGTGAGTTATTGGCCGAATTAGTGGACAAAAGTTTGTGATTGCGTTTCCAGGTTTGTTTGCTATTGTTTCTTATAAATTTGCACTTTGGTTTTTTTTATTGCTGTTAAAAATATGCCTTTTTCATGCATTTGGTTATGGAACTTTTGTGAATTTGAAAATTGATTGAATTTGTGTGATGACTTTGTAAAATTATATAGAATCAGGATTCTCACTGTGCTTTGGCAATAAGTTTGCCAGTTTTGAAACCCGTTTGATTTATATAGGTACTTGGAGAGTGTATATTAATGAATCAATAAAAGTTGTTTCTTTGTTACGGGGTGAATATAGGTTTGGAATAAGAAGCTAGTTCATTGTTCTGGACTACTATTTCTAACTAGTTGTGTTGAGTTTCTAAACGTATTGAAAAATATGTTATTGTTGCACGGAGCTGAAGCATTCCAAATCCTTGACTGAAAGGTACTATTTGCTAGAATCATTAACCACAAGACAAGATACGAGTGATCCAGATTTGACAAATATCTTTAGGCCCAACTTCTTGAAGAGTGTAGAAAGGAAGGGAATGAAATTCAGTTAGTAACCTCCCTGGACTTTAGGGAGTTTATGGGGAAGTTAGAGAGGGCATTCATAAAGTTCTTAGAGAAACAGTTAGAGAAGAAATTCTTTGGTTAGGAGTTCAAACTTCAAAGAACTCTGGCTTATTCATTTTATTTTCTGTTTTCCACTATTGTAAGAGCTTACTGCTCAACCATTTCCAGTAAATAATATACAGTTTCTTCTATTAAAATTGTGCATTTTATCAGTAATGCTTTGAAGTGTTCACTGTACACATTCATTTGCTATCTTTACTTTTCTACATACAACACTGTTTAGGAGCTTTTTTGCTTGCCTCTTAAGATTTTCCTGGGTCATTGGGACACTATGTAATGGAGATTTCAGTTCATTTTCTACTTTTTGCCTGTTCTTTTTTTTTTTTTTTTTTTTTTTTATAGTGTAAAATTTCTTCCGTTTAATTTTGAAGCTTAAATATCGGGTATGAATGTAAAAATTAAATAATAATTCAATCAATTGCAATTACTTTATTGATAAACCAAATATAAATATTAAATATGTCTGTTCATTTTAATCCTTGGTGTAATGGAACATTGTATTTTTATCTGTTACTTATCCATGTTTCTTGTCCTTTGTTCTTTTTTCTCCAGAAATAGTGGACCATGGCAGATCATCGAAATGGAAGTACACAAGCAGCTAATGGAAAAGCTAGTGCTGCTGGATCAGCCTACTCTATTGATCTGAATACATTTCAAACCAGACTGAAGGCATTCTATTCACATTGGGATGATCGCAGAACAGATCTCTGGGGTTCTTCTGATGCAATTGCTGTTGCATGTCCTCCACCTTCAGAAGATTTAAGATACCTGAAATCTACTGCTCTGTTCTTGTGGCTGCTTGGATTTGAGTTCCCAGAGACCATAATGGTCTTCACAAAGAAGCAGATTCATGTCTTGTGCAGCCAAAAGAAGGCATCTATTCTTGAATCTGTCAAAAAACCTGCCAGAGAGTCAGTTGGTGTGGAAATTATATTACATGTCAAGCCTAAAAATGACGATGGAGCTTCTTCTATGGATGCTATTATCCGTGCCATCCGTGCTCAGTCAAAGTCTGATGGCCATGATTCTTCCACTGTTGGACACATTGCTAGAGAGGAACCTGAAGGGAGATTGCTTGATTTGTGGGCTGAAAAACTAAAAAATTCAAAATTCCGTCTGAGTGATGTGGCAAATGGGTTTTCGGCATTGTTTGCTGCAAAAAGTAATGAAGAGATTACATACATTAAGAGAGCAGCATACCTCACAGGCAGTGTGATGAAAAACTTTGTAGTTACAAAGCTTGAGAATGTTATTGATGAAGAGAAGAAAATCTTACATTCTACGTTGATGGAGGAGACTGAGAAAGTTATACTGGACCCTGCAAAAGTCAACTGTAAATTGAAGGCAGATAATGTTGACATTTGTTACCCCCCAATTTTTCAGAGTGGAGGGAAGTTTGATCTTAGGCCTAGTGCTGTCAGCAATGATGAAGCACTTTACTATGACTCTGCCAGTGTGATTATATGTGCTGTTGGAGCCAGGTATAAGAGTTACTGCTCAAATATAGCTAGGACCTTCTTGATTGATGCAGACCCTATTCAAAGTAAGGCTTATGAGGTTCTTCTAAAAGCCCAAGAGGCTGTTATTGGTTCTTTAAAGCCCGGAAACAAGTTGAGTGCTGCATATCTAGCTGCAGTTTCTGTTGTGGAAAAGGATGCTCCTGACATGGTTTCCTGCTTGACAAAATCCGCTGGGACAGGTATTGGTATTGAATTTCGAGAGTCAGGTTTGAATATTAATGCTAAGAATGATCAAATAGTTAAAGAAGGCATGGTATTCAATGTGTCACTTGGATTCCAGAATTTGCATTGTGAGAACAGTAAGTCTAAGAACAAGGTCTTCTCTCTCTTGCTTGCCGACACAATCATCATCAACAAAGACAAGACAGATGTTGTGACTTCGATAGGCTCCAAAGCTTTGAAAGATGTGGCTTATTCTTTCAATGAGGACGAGGAAGAGGAAAAGCCCACTTCAAAGGCTGTACCCAGTGGTGCAGAGCCCTTGATGTCTAAGACAACTCTAAGGTCAGACAATCACGAGATTTCAAAAGAGGAACTACGAAGACAGCATCAGGCAGAACTTGCTCGTCAGAAAAATGAAGAAACTGCTAGGAGACTTGCCGGTGGTGGTAATGAGGCAGGAGACAATCGTTCCTCTGTCAGGACTTCTGCAGAACTGGTTGCTTACAAGAACATAAATGATCTTCCCCCTCCCAGAGAGATGATGATTCAGATTGATCAAAAGAATGAATCAATTCTCTTGCCAATTAATGGAAGTATGGTTCCTTTCCATGTGGCTTTCGTTCGAACCGTTACCAGCCAGCAGGACACCAATCGCAATTGCTATATAAGAATTATTTTTAATGTTCCTGGGACCCCTTTCAGTCCTCATGATTCAAACTCAATGAAGTTCCAAGGATCTATATATTTGAAGGAAGCTTCATTCCGCTCCAAGGATCCAAGGCACATAAGTGAGGTTGTTCAATCCATCAAAACACTCAGGCGGCAAGTTGTAGCAAGGGAGTCTGAGAGAGCTGAGAGAGCAACTTTGGTTACCCAGGAGAAACTGCAGCTTGCCAACAACAGGTTTAAGCCAATAAGATTGTCTGACCTTTGGATCCGCCCTGCTTTTGGTGGGCGTGGAAGGAAGATACCGGGCACTCTTGAGGCTCATGTGAATGGATTTCGTTATTCTACCACCAGGCAAGACGAGCGTGGGGATATAATGTTTGCCAATATTAAACATGCATTTTTCCAGCCAGCAGAAAATGAAATGATTACCCTTCTGCACTTTCATCTGCACAACCATATTATGGTAGGAAATAAAAAGACCAAGGATGTTCAGTTTTATGTTGAAGTAATGGACATGGTCCAGAATGTTGGAGGTGGGAAGAGGTCAGCTTATGATCCTGATGAGCTTGAAGAAGAACAAAGAGAAAGAGAGAGGAAGAACAAGATTAATGTAGAATTTCAAAGCTTTGTGAATCGGGTAAATGATCTCTGGGGACAACCCCAATTCAATGGCCTTGACTTGGAGTTTGATCAACCTCTTAGAGAACTTGGCTTTCCTGGGGTACCTCATAAATCTTCAGTATTTATTGTACCTACTTCAGCCTGCCTTGTTGAACTGATAGAGACTCCTTTCCTTGTTGTCACCCTAAGTGAGATTGAGATTGTGAATCTTGAGAGGGTTGGCCTTGGGCAGAAGAACTTTGATATGACAATTGTATTTAAGGACTTCAAGCGGGATGTCCTCAGGATTGATTCTATCCCTTCTACATCACTTGATGGCATCAAGGAGTGGCTGGACACAACAGACATCAAATATTATGAAAGCAGGCTGAATCTGAACTGGCGTCAGATCCTGAAGACAATCACAGATGACCCTCAAAGCTTCATTGAAGGTGGAGGCTGGGAGTTTCTGAATTTGGAAGCTACTGATTCAGAGTCTGATAACTCTGAGGAATCGGATAAAGGTTACGAACCGTCTGATGTGGAACCTGAATCAGATTCTGAAGAGGAGGCTTCTGACAGTGAATCACTTGTTGAATCTGAGGAAGATGAGGAGGAGGAAGATTCTGAGGAGGATTCAGAGGAAGAGAAGGGAAAGACATGGGAAGAACTGGAGAGGGAAGCAAGCAATGCGGATAGGGAGAAAGGGAACGAGTCTGACAGTGAAGAAGATAGGAAAAGAAGGAAGGCTAAAGCGGCCTTTGGTAAGTCACGAGCCAGTCTAAGTAGTAGCATGCCAAAGCGGCCTAAGTTAAGATAGATTATGGTTTTGTTTTTAGTCATTTTATTGTTTAAGTGTCGTTGCTGCTGGTTGCAGCTGTGTCTGGACGAGTTGTCATATGATTGTATCTTAGGTTCCTCATCACTTAATATATTTCAGCCATCCTTGGCTTGGCTCCAATGTATGTTTTCAATGTTTAGCTGGTTATTATCTTTTTAAGAACTGCCACTGTTTTTATTTCCTTCCTGTTTCGATCTCTCTTTTGATTGTTACGATCTCTCTTTTGATTGTGTACTTTCTCTACCACAATATAGCAGAAGGATGAAGCGTGAAACATTATTTTGGATAAATTTCCTTGTACTGAAGTTTTTAAAATGTTTTAAACAATTTGTATCTTCCTAAAAAAAACCAATTTGTATCTTGTTTTAAGTTTCTAAAAGATTTTGCGTAGGTTCTTATCCGTTGGTGTTACACTGGATTTGGATATCTTATCTTAGAATTCACCACGACATGTTTTGAATAACAAAAGTGGTGCACTTAACACGATTGAGCGTATTATTCAACTGCTCGTGTTTGGATTTACGGCGACTTCATTATTCTTGATTCCCAATGTATTTTAACTGATTTTATAAGGCATCTTCTGATGCTTCTGTATCATTTGGCATAAAAAGGATTTAATGAGTAGAAATAACCTTTGTATCTTAGTATAAAGCCCAATTCTAGAGTAAGTACAGAAGAATGTGACAAATAAGCAAAAATTGAAGTTTTTAACTTCAAAAACTAGTTTTGTAACTATTTTTTCCAATAACAAACTTATGCCATTTCCATGATATCACCTTAAGAGACAATTTATCGTGGATCAATTTGCAAAAGTTAATTGAACTTTAATGATGAAGAACGACAAGACTGTCTTTCTAGGTGAGAAGTTTCTTTTTCTCTTCTATCTTGAGATCTAATTTTGTCAAAACCCTAAAATTCCAAAAAAAAAAAAAAAACAGAGACATTGTTCTTTCTTCAATGTTCTCGACTTTCTTTTTCTTTCATTCACTTCAACAAACTATTCAATGGCAGGTTTTGATGACGATTCATACTCAACCACTGCAACTATTTCTCAAGATGAACCACGAAACCTAACATCGTCGTATTACCTTCTTCCTCGCGAAAATCCAGACTCATTGTTCATAAATCAAACTTTACAAGAGCCAAAATATTACAAATGGAGCTGTTTGATGAAATGTACATTGATCTCAAAGAACAAAGCGGAATTCATCAAGGACAAGTTATCGATGTCGGTAGAGAACAATGTGTTATTTGAAGCTTGAGAGTACTATAATATGATGCTAATTTCTTGGATAACTTGTACTATCTCTCCTTCTATTGCTCAAAGTACTATGCACAGTGAGAATCCAAAAAAATTATGAAATCATCTACAAAATCAATTTTCTAAATGAGACAATTTTTCATTTTTCCGATCTTTAAGATTTACACTATTAAATAGGGTGATAATCCAGTCTCTGATTTCTTTATTGATTGGAGTATTCTTTGGGAGGAGTTAGATGTTTTATGACCCATCATTGATTGTTCTTGCTCTAATTCTTCTGAGTGTAGTTTACAAAATTAGTCTTAGACTATCGTTTCTCTAAAGCCCTCACTTGTTTTTTAAAGGGCCTCAATGACAATTTTAATACTGTAAAAACCCATATTCTAATGATAGGATATAGGTGGGTCTATAAGATTAAGCATAGAGCTAATGGTACTATTGAAAGGCATAAGGTTAGGTTTGTTGCCAAAAGTTTCACTCAATTGAAATGTGTTGATTTTCTAGATACCTTTTCTCTTGTGGCCAAATTAACTACTGTTAGAATACTACTTGCTTTGGCTGACACTAATAATTGATTTTTAAAGTAGTTAGATGTTACTAACACTTTTCTTCACAGTGACCTTCACGAGGAGGTTTATATGAAACTTCCTCTTGGTTATTTGAGTCATAATAGTAATAAGGTTTGTTGTTTAAAAAATATATATGTATGGTTTAAAACAAGCGAGTCGACAATGAATTATATATATATATATATATATATATATATATATGTAAAAAAATATATTAATATCATTTGGTTTTCAACATTCAAAACATGATTATTCCTTATTCATTCTCAAGAAGTTAATCTTTTTTTTTTACTGTTTTTTTGGTTTACGTAGATGATATTATTATTGCAGTTAATTATGAATTGGAGATCGATATGATTAAAACCTTTTTAAACTCTTCTTTTCATATTAGAGACCTTGGGGACTTAAAGTTCTTTCTTGGATGGGAGATATCTCGTTCAAGGGAGGATGTTCATATATGTCAACGTAAATATGCTCCCGATATCTTGTCAGATGTTGGATTATTAGGCGCCAAACCTTGCAATACAACCATGATCAACGATTGCAAATTTCTACACAACTCAAAGGCACAATCTCATGACTCAACCTCTTTTAAAAGAATTATTGGGCGTCTTATCTACTTGACCAACACACGACCTAATATCACATTCGCCATGGAGCAACTTAGCAAATTTATGAAATCACCAACTGAAGAATATTACATGGCTTCCATGAGGATCGTCAAATACATAAAAACTGCACTAGTCCAAGGATTATTTTACTCATTAGCATCCAAAATTTAACTGCGAGCATTTAGCGATTCTGATTGGGCAACCTACCTAGAAACAAGAAGATATGTAACTAGATTATGTATATTTCTTGGATCATCATTGATTTCTTGGAGGTTTAAGAAACAAATAACTGCATCTCCTTCATATTCGGAAGCAAAGTATAGAACATTAGCATCAACAACTTGTGAATTAAACACGGAGTTTTCTACCCCTACAACTCTTTATTGCCATATAAAAATTGATTGTCACATTCTTCGTGAAAAACTGCAAACTGAATTGTTCAAACTCTTGCCTATATTTTCATTAAATATGTTGGCATATTTCTTTACTAAGTCACTTGAACCTACAACATTCAATTCAATTCTTAATAAGTTGAGAATTCTTAAAATACATTCCCCATCTTGAGGGGGAATGTTAATTTTATAGTAGTTAGTTTTATTAGGCATTTATTTATGGGTGTTATAGCTATTTTATTGGTAGTCTTTCAAACTTTTTTGTTATTTTCTGCTACATGGTTACTATTATAAATAGGTCGTTGTTGTATTTATTTCTCAATAATGAATAAGTAAAATAATCTCCGTAACTTGATAAATGTTACGACAATACTTACATTATTTAATTGAGAAGGAAATTGACCTTATTCAAGCCAAATTCCGTATCATATGAAATAATTTCACATCACACAAATTCCAAAGTCTTTTGAAAAAAGTTAAGTTAAAGTTTGTCTGATCTTAAAATCTTGTCGCAAAATAATCACTTTTTAAATATTTGAATATAAATTAATCATCAATTTGTTACAACTATTTAAAAAAAAAAATCTAAAAAAATCTACCAAAGGAGCATAAGTCCCTTTCTAAATCATTATAAATATATTTATCTCTAAATTTGAAACTCAATATTAATGAATAATTTATATTCAAATATTTATACTCTTTACATTAAAAGTATTTTCTTAAAAAAAAAAAAAACAGATTACTTGTGGGGCAAGAAGGAGAAAAACTCAAACAGCATGAAGTCTTCTCCCATTCTCTCTTCCAATTCAGCATTAATTCCTTGACTGTCTTTAAAGGTTATATACATTTCTCGTGTTACTTTCTTTCTATGTAATTTCTGCGAAACCTCCTTCTAATAATTAATTGCTTGAAAATTTCATCCACCAAAAAAACCACAAGAATTTTCTTTCAAACTTCCATTGGATCCATCCACTTTCCTAGAAACCTTCCTTTCCAATAAAATTCCACAATTCCTAAAGTCAAGTCAATTAACCAAATTCATCACTCTCGTTCACATATCTTAAAAAAAGCACTGAAATTTGTTTCTTCTCTTTGAAAGCACCACTTTGAATCAAAAAAGCATGGAGCATCAAAATTCTCAAATTTTTTGCACTAATTCTCAAGATAGCCTTATGGGTCTTGTTTGCCACTATCAATTTGAAAATGGGTCATCTCAGTTTTTGTTTTTAGATGTTGATAAGGATGAAAAAATTGGAGCTTTTCTTAACCATTCCTTAAGCTTCTTTGTTGAAAACTTTGTGCAAACAATTGCTTCTTCCAATGGCTTAATTCTCTTGTCAAGTTATAGTGAGGAACAATCATGTTACTATGTTTTCAATCTCCTCACAAAACGCTCTATTATGATCCTTCAACCTTGTATCCAAGGGCATGTTATTAGAGTTGGTTTAGCCTCTAATGATAACTACCAATTTGAGATTGTGATTATTGAAGTAGATTCTTCCAAATTCAATGGACTAAAATTCCACATTTTCTCTTCTCACACTAACAAATGGAAGGTACATCACCACATCAATTTAAGTTTACCTTCTTTGCCACAATTTGAGTTTAAAGAACTATCCACACCCCCTCTTTACTCAAATTGTGCAATCCATTGGGAAATAGGTGGATACTTGTTGGTGTATAAAGTCCAAGAAAACAATTGTGAACTAATTGAACTTCCAAATTTTTTTGAAGATTGGTCTTGGCAATCAACGATGACATATCGCCGATGTTTGTGTGAATCAAGTGAATGTGTTTACTATTGTTACATTGATTTGGATGGTTTTCACATTTGGGAGCTTCTTAAGGAGAATGATGATAATCTTGGGTCCTTTTTTGATTCAAAAAAGTTTAGATGGAGATTAGTTCATAGTGTCATGCATGAAAACTTTGTTTCCAAGCATCAAAATTTTTATGACACATTATTTGAATGTGAGCCTTATAAAATTGCACCTATCGCTTATAGTGAACAAGCACAAACCATATATTTGCAATTTCCAGGAGTTGTTGTTGCTTATAATTTTGATACAGGAAATATGGGATCAATTTGTAGATACTCATATGAAGGTATGAACTTCAATTGTTGCTCATTTCTTACTTCAATTGCTTCTGGAATTTATAATGTGCATAAAGGAAGGGACTTTGTTACTAATGGAAAAATAATGGAGCTGAATTTACCAATAGAAGAAATTGAAAAGTTGTCCCTATAAAATTTAAATTAAGTTGTGTGTAATGATGATGATGATTCTGATGACAATAGAATCCACTTATGCTACTAGCTATTTTCACATTATGATTATTTGGAACTTTATGTAATTATACATTATATGATCCTTTTCTTTTTTATTGTTTATCTTAAACAATTTGACAAATGCAACTTTGAGAATCGATTTAAGGACTGCGTGTATGAAAACATTGGATTATATCATTGAATCATTACAAATCTTCTAATAATAATTTGTAAACATTGACAATATATAATTAATACTTTGGGACCCTAAAAATTTTAAAGTCCTATGCGGCAATCCTACCTGCTCGAGCTATGGGCCGACCCTAACTATGAAATGGGATGGTGTCGGTTTCAGGTTATATAAATTAATTCCTTGGAACTACATTCTACATAATAATGTTATTCTAGGATGTTTTTTTGAAAATTATATTTGGTTAATTTATAAGAATCTTTTATAAAATGAGTAGAGGAATTAGATAGATAAGAAAGAAACGTGTTTTGCATATTTTTAAAAATTTATTATAATCATTTGAATTTATTTAATAAAATATTAAATAATTTTAAAACTTTATGATAATTTGGAAGACAATTATATTAAATAGGATTAAATATGTTTTTAGTCAATATAAATATATTAACTTTCAAATTTTAGTCCTTTTAAATTTTTTTTTCGAATTTTGATCTTTCTAAATTTTCGGTTATCAATTTTAATCCTTGTTTTTTTATAAAAGTTTACGTCGTAAGTTCTAATTGTGTTTTTTTATATGTCATTGTCAACCTTTAAAACATCATTAACTTAATAACTCAATTGTTTAATCTTTAATTTAACAATTTAATATTTAATTTGAAGTTATAGATAAATTAATAAAAATTCAGTATTAAATAGTTAATTATTAAACTAATGATATTTTAAAGTCTTATCAATAATATGTCATAAAAAAAAATTACTTGATACATGCGATGCCCTTTAGTGAAAAAACAACGACTAAAATTAGTAATAGAAAATTTAAAATGATCAAAGTTTGAATGAATTTTTTAGAGAAAATAAAAATAAAAGTTGATATATTTAGAGTGACTAAAAATATATTTAACCCTATTAAATAAGAAGTTTTAATTTAACGATTAAATTTGTAAATTTTAAATTTTATTATGAGTTATTAAGTGAGTAACTCAATTCAAAGTTACTCCTGAGATAACTCGATCTCTCCTTACACACACACTTTTTACATTGTCCGTCAATCAAAATCGTCATATTATTATTAACATTTGACTTTAATCACAATTACTTATAAAATTACACACATAAATAATTATGATTTATTGAGAGTGTAAGACTTTTTTCCATATATAAAATTTAACATTTTCCCTATTTTTATTCAATTAAACTCTCTTAAAAACTTTATATTGTTGTGAACTAACCGTAATAAGGGCGGAGCATATAAGAGTAAGGAAGAATGAGAGAAAGCGAGTAAAGTTAATAATATTAGTCTCTTATTGTGTTTCTTTCTATAATGTGAGTTATATTTATAATACACAAACAAATGAAAATTCACTAATGGGTCTAATCATGGGCCAAATATTCATAACACTCTTCCTAGGATGTCATTCGATAATATATCAAGAAAACACTATGGGACAAAACTATGATGAAGAAAAAAAAGAGTGCATGTTACAATTATTTATCTCCTTCATGCAAACAATTATGTCTAAGACGATGAATTAGCCACTGAGTAATCATTTGTACTTGTTGCTCAAAAGTTTCACTTGACGATGACTTGTA
This sequence comes from Cicer pinnatifidum, assembly GCA_037974775.1. NCBI lineage: Eukaryota > Viridiplantae > Streptophyta > Magnoliopsida > Fabales > Fabaceae > Cicer > Cicer pinnatifidum. Next base: position 78,467,691 of record JBBPBR010000004.1, read on the forward strand.
GAAAGATTTGTTCCATATTTTTTACTATTATAATCTTCTTTAAAATAATTGCATGTGATATTATTTCTGTAGAAACATATGGATAATCTTTTCTAGAAGAAAAGCCACAAACCTCTTGTATTTGTTGAATCACAGATTTCAACCATAATGTATTTTTTATTTGTCTCATGTAGTACTAAAACTTTTTCATCATTTGATAATATTTTTGTGATTTATTTCATAGATCTCTATGAAATTGTTGTACTTCTTCATGTAAGAAAATAGTTTCTTTTGTGATCTAAACTATTATGAGAATTAAACAAATAACCTATATTTCTAAGATAACAAAATATATACTTGACCATATTTCAATATCATTGTACATGTAAAGAAGTTTACATATTTAATATATTAACAACAAATAATATTTAACAAATAATTAGCAAGATACATTAGCGTTTGATTGTACTATTATATGGTATTTTAGAAATATATAGAAACAATCATGTTTTCGAGCGCTCTGAAATTATCAGTGTGCACAACTTATTTTATTTACCCTTGTAGAACCATTTTAGGGCATTTGCTATATAAGCTTTATAATTCCAAAAAACTATCCTCAAATACGCATTTTGTAATCTTAAACAAATCTTTTTCTATGTTTTATATTCATCTCAAACTATTTCTTTAAATCATCACATTTTACATTCTCATATAATCCATCAATACTACATAAATAATAATCTCTACTATATAAATTAACATAATTGCGATAATGGTTATAAAAATAGCACCAACCATTCACTTCGAGGAATATACTTCAGTCAATCATGTGATATTTTACATTTTAATCAATAATTTTCCTTTTATTAAATGACAATTTGTGATTAATTTTTTAAAATATTATTGAAAGTATATTTTTAACTTTGCTATCTTATGCAATCTTACATGAATGTTTGATTTTGAATTAGTAATTCTTCATGAACTACATCACATTTATGAACGATGGGCAAACAAATGCATATTTTGAGAAATCAATCTTACAAGGGCATTGGAACAATAGTTGTTTACGAACTATATCACAATTATCTTGATAAACAATTATCCAAAATAATTCATTCTTTGAATATTCTTTTCAGTATGCTTTAACTTTAAATTTTTGTTCTTCATGAACTATAACGTATATAATCATC
>JBBPBR010000004.1:78494112-78535044 GCA_037974775.1 Cicer pinnatifidum
TAATATAATAATATAGTAACTATTAGGGAGAACACTTTAGTTGTAATAATTATTTTAGTATCTATACATAAATAGCATTTTACATCTATTGTAATTACTAATTTTCTTCATTCTATTAACATAATATAATTTTATTTCTATTTATTTCTATTTTATACTTAATATTAATATTTTACATATTCTATTTTGGTGTCAAATAACAAACTATTCCACTATTTTCTTTTTATAAAATTTCTTGAATTCTTTTTATAGAAGTGTAATTGATTTATTATTTTTTTACTTGATTCTTGAATAATTTATTCATTTTTTCTCTATTTCTTTTTTTATTTTCTTCTTTTTCTATGTCAAATTTCAAATTAAAATTATCTCACTTTGATGATAATAATTAAAAAAAATTCAAACAATAGACATTAAAGACAACTATTTAACAAAACTTTATCATTCCATGTTTTGATACCAATCTTGTTTAAACACTAACAACTTTCATCATATATGAAAAATATGGATTCAAATGCATTATTCAAATTCTCCTCATTTTTCAACTCCATAATATATGCTATCAGTGGCGGATCTTAAGAGCGGGAAGTGCCACGCCACCCCCTGTATTTTTTAATTTCTTTCATATATATATATATATATATATATATATATATTATCAAAAATAATGGCAGATGCCCTATATTTTTTAATTTCTTTTATATATATATATATATATATATATATATTATCAAAAATAATAGTGATAAATTATTAAAATATTCTTAAACTATATGATTTTGATTTATACTAATAAAATATAATTAATATAATTTTGTATACATATACTATATGATAGAGAAGGATAAACTAATTAATCTCGAATCAATAAACTCTAACCCCTAATTAGCAACTCAACTATTAACTATTAACAAATTAGCAACTCGACTATTAATTATTAACAAGTTTTTTTCATATTAATCATTGATATATGATATAGTATGATACTATTTTTTAATTGTGAATTGTTTTAATTAATATGTGTATTTTTTAGAAGTGACACGATATTTAAACATAAAAAAATTGATGCATTTTTTAAAGAAGAATTTTTTTGACAAAGATGAAAATTATAAAATGAATATATTTTATTTGATTGAATTGTGTGAATTGCGTGATTTGTAAAAATTATGTGACTTGTGAAAATTGAAATTCTAATTTTTTTCAATTTGTCTACTATGTATGAATTGTGTGATATTCTAACCAAACTATATGACTTTTAAAAATTTCAATTATAATATTTCAGTTAATATTTGTCGCTCCCCAGCTCTCCCAAATATTTTGTGCAAAATCCGCTACTGTTAATGCTATCAAAATAATTGTTGAAGATTTTTCAAAAATATCAATTACATTTAGTGAAAAAATTCTTTTTTTTTTTGTCAAATTGATATTTAAAAATTGCAGACAAAAATCTTGCATAAACATATTATAGCTAAAGTGAATGTTAAATATCTTTGCTGACTAGTTAAAATGATTAGTTACATTAATTAGTTAATTATTTTACACTAATAATTTATCTAATTAATTATATAATTTTTTGTAATCTTTAATATAATTAACTTTTTCTATTATTAATATTATTCAACTTTATTTTATTTATTTTTTATCAATGATTTAAATTAATAAACATAATTTAGTATCAAAATCAATAAAATAATAGATAAGAAAAATTATAGAATGAGTAATGTTTATTTATCAAAGCCATAAACCTTCATTAGAGATGCTCTGGTAGATTAGGAAAAAGTCAAGAAACATCGCCGTGCGTATTGTGAAATTGTCCTCCACCATGAAAAACACGAAAACAGCAAAGTGGTCCTACTCATATTTTGTGAGTTAAAGTCCATTTTCATTTTCACTCTTTCAGGTAAATAAAACAGACAACATCTTGGTCTCAATTGTGTGAGTTGACAAAAGGAAATTATATTTTTGTCCTGCAAATATAACACTGTTTAGTTTTAGTCCCTATAAAATCTTTTGTTTGGATTTCATCGTATTCATCACCATCAATCATAAACTCAGAAAGTGAGTTTTATCATCTTTATCAATCAAACAATCCATATTTTCTCTCACCCAACTCAATCTTTTTTTCTTTCACTATTCATATCTCACTTAACCCAATTTTTTCTATCAATAATTTTACCTCCAAACTCATCATTTTCCTCTATTATCTTTTAAAAAAAAAAAAATCATTTTTAAACATTTTCATGTTAATTTTCATGTTAATTTTCTATTTTGTTAATCCTTTAAATAGTTAATTTTCAAATATGAAGATTAATCATGCGTTCCAAGCCGAAATATCATGTTCAACCATTTCATTAAACACCTTCAAACCACTTCCAACATTACCAACTCTCAAATACCCAGAAACCTAAACAGGAAAAGAAACAACATTTATGTCGGACATTTCATCAAACATCTTATGTGCATTCCCTAACCCCTTTAAAACCTTGGAATACGAATCGATAAGAGACGTTTGAACAACTGGGTAATATACAAAAAAAAATTGTAATCCTTTTTAAGCCTTTACAGGTTAATTTTCTATTTTGTTAATCCTTTAAATAGTTAATTTTCAAATATGAGCTTGATATTTTTTTGAGATAATTGACGAAAAAGATGAGGTTGAAAGTAGAATTATTGATAGAAAAAATTGAGTTAGGTGAAGTCTAAATAGTGAAGGGAAAGAAATTGAGTTGAGTGAGGAAAAATATGGATAGTTGGGTTGATGAAGATGATAAAATTCACTTTTAGAGTTTGTAATTGATGATGATGAATTAGATGAAATCCAAATAAATTTTTGTAAAATGACTAAAACTAAAAAGTGTTATATTTGCAAAGACAAAAAAACATATTTTCTTTTGTCAATTCAAGTTTTTGTAATGTCCACTTTATATTAAAGACAAAAAATAAAGTTTTTTTATACTGTAGATATGAAATTCAAACAAAAAAATTAACAGTATTAAAACTGAAAAATTATTATATTTACAGAGATAAAAAAATATATTTAAATTTAATTTTTTTTACATAAGAAATAAATTATTAGTAAAGATCCTTCAACTTTTGAGAATATGCAATTTCATTTCATGATATAATATAGTTTTTTTTTTGACAATATGACTTGTCTCTTTACAATATGAGTATTAAGAAAATTACTTGTTTATTCACATAAATAAATAAATAGTGTTTATGCACACTCAGACAGATATATCAATATAAATATAAAATAAAATAATATATATTTTTGAAATATTAAATGATGTTTATTTTTGTCTGCGATAAGGCAAATATATCCTCGAGCATTAACTATGACATTGACTTATCAAGTGGTGGGATCCGATACATTATTTTTCTACTGGCTGTTTGTTTTAGAGTTGGTGATTTTTTTTTATAAATAATTCATAGAATTGGTGAATAGAATCACTGTCCTATTTATAGGAAAATAGGACTTTCAATTAAATAAATAAAAATGGTTTTTTTATAGGAAATGTGATGCGTAACATTTCAGCTTGTAGATGAAAATTTATTATGATCCATTAAAGATGATGCTCTTGTTTTTCTTAAACAGAAGAGGATAATAATTTTAGTAGAATTTTGAATTTTTTCTGTTTAAAGAAAAATAAAATTATCATGTAAACGAAAAAATAAAATAAAATTTTTTGTTGAAAATATGATGTGTAACATTTCAAACTGTAGATGAAAATGTATTGTCATCTAGTAATTTGTATGCCATATGTGGAATCATTTCGTCAAAATCATATGACCATATTTTTCTTTAAAAAAAGTTGTATATTTAAAAATTATTTTAATTGGTATTTGTTTTGTTTTTTAAAAATGGAAGTGATTTATAGTCGTGCATTTTGTGCATTACACAAAAAATAGTATTTTACAGTGCTTTTATTAAATAATTTATAGCGCTTTTTCAAAAAATTAAGCGATGTAGTATCTAATGCTTTAAAAAGATACAACAACGATCTTTAAAATAAAAAAAAATATTGTAAATCCCTTCTAAAAATATACTGCTTGTTGTCCTAGTTTTACGACGTTTTTTTTCAAAAAAGCGATGTAATAGGTGCATTGTTATGCACATTTTACAATATTTTTTCAAAAAAAGTGCAGTAATATGTGCATTCTTATGCACGCTTTACAACGTTTTTTCAAAAAAAGCGTTGTAATAGGTGTATTCTTATGTACGTTTAACGTTGTAATCAGTTAACAACAAACTTGTAACTTTACATATTAACACAATCAATTTACAAACAGCACATGATGTTTTCACAATTACATATTTTTTACATTTACATATTCACGAAAACACAAAACTATATAACTTTATATATTCACAACATAACCTTGCAACACAACACATATATTTTACATTTACATATTTACAACCTTGCAGTATGTCAATTTCCCAACAAATATATACATAGTTTATATATAAAAATTAAAATATAATAAAAATATCGTACCGTTTCTAGGATTATAGTTTGATTCATATCAACAATCTCCTTCATGAATCGCAATATATAATACTCGCAATCTATGTTGTTAGTTAGACGAGGGCACTATAAAATAAAACAAGTCAATAAATATTTGTGCATTAATTGTTAATGAAATTTTAAGGGCATATATTTCAAACCTTTATTGGAATCCATGTGATGTTATTTGACTTTTGCTTTGACACTGTAACACCCCTTTGACCTTGAAAAACTTGTAAAACACTATCAAATAAATGTGATTATTATAGCATTAACAAACACATTATTTAAATATCTATGTCGCATTGATTGCAAACAATATTTAATGTGCCCTAAAAATGTAGCAGTATAAGTTCAACATGCATTTTAGTAACAATAAAAAATTAATAAATATAATACTTGAAGAGTGCGAAAAAATACGTAGGGTTCATAAGGTTACGACTTCGTTTAAGAAGGAACAACGACAATACGCGGAAATACGAACGGTTCGTAGGATATAGTAGGGTTCGCAATAAGAAGACACTACGCCAAATTTGACATTTAATAGCGCCCCTTTTACAGCGCTTGCTAAACACAAGCGCTGTTGTAAATGTATTTGAAAACTAACGGAGCTTTTTACAGCGCTTTTATTCACAAGCGCTGTAAAACAAGCGCTGTTGTAGGTCATATAACGTTTGCGCATAATGTTGTAAGGCTTTTACAGCGCTTTTCAAAAAAGCGCTGTAAAATGAAGGGCTTTCGCGTATGCTTTTACAGCGCTTTTTTCACAAGCGCTGTAAAAGGCATGCGCTTTAAAATAATTGAACCACCTTTTACAGCGCTTTTTTCACAAGCGCTATAAAATACAAGCGCTTTCATTGAATTTAACTACCTATTACAGCGCTTTTATTGACAAGCGCTGTAAAAGACATAAATTTCAAATAATTATATACGTTGGGAACCCTCATATCCTCTACATCTTTCATCACCTCTACTCTGGAAACCCTCATACCCTCATATCCATTACGTGTTGTGCCGCCATCTACCTATTACGTGTTGTCTCAGGTATTTTTTTTTTTTTAACTAGATTTTTTTTATCAAATTAAAAATTCATACCACATGATATGTGTTAAATCTCTTCTACTAGTCAAAAACTCATACCACATGGTCTGTTCTGTTTTTGAAATAATTGATTGATATTGGTTTCTTTTTGAAACTTGTTGATATGTTTTGAAAGCTTATTAGTTTTGTAACTGCATTTATATAGGTGGTATAATATGGATAGGAAATGGATGTCAGCCAATCGATTGTCAAAAGAGTATGAAATTGGAGTGAAGGAGTTTGTTGAGTTTGCAGTGAAGAATGCAAAAGATCCAAATAGAGTAGTTTGTCCTTGTTTAAAATGTTGTTTTGGAAAACGTGTTAGAGAAGATGAATTAGAAGGACATCTAGTATGTAATGGAATTGATCAAAGCTACACATGTTGGATAAGACATGGTGAGAAAAAAAAAAAGGAAACATTAATTTTGAGAATAGTTCGACATATGCTTCAACTGACTTCGATACAGATACATATGAGTCGGACCGAGTTGATGAGATCGCAAAAGCAGTTGAAGAAGATCTTCGAGATTGTCCTAAAATGTTTGAAAGTTTGTTGAGTGATGCAGAGAAAGAATTATATAATGGTTGTACTAAATTCACAAGACTGTCGGTGATATTAAAGTTGTACAACCTAAAAGCGAGTAATGGATGGTCTGATAAAAGCTTTACAGAATTATTAACACTCATAAAAGATATGTTGCCAGATGATAATGAACTTCCCAGTCGAACCTACGAGGCTAAAAGGATTTTGTGTTCTATTGGCGTGAGTTACGAAAGGATTCATGCGTGTCCTAACGATTGCATTTTATTTCGAAATGAATATGAACTACTTAAGGCGTGTCCGAAATGCAATGTCTCTCGATATAAGAAGAAAGAATCTACTCCAACAAAAGTCGTGTGGTATTTTCCTATAATACCAAGATTTAGGCGTATGTATCGCAGTGAAGAAGATTCAAAACACTTGACATGGCATGCAGATGAAAGAATTAGAGATGGAATGTTTCGACACCCTGCAGATTCCCCACAATGGGCAAAAATTGATCACGAGTATCCTAAATTCGGGATAGAGTCAAGAAATCTAAGACTTGCACTTTCTACTGATGGAATGAATCCACTTGGTCTTCAAAGCATCTCACACAGCACATGGCCTGTGATTTTGGTAATATATAACCTACCTCCATGGTTATGTATGAAGCGTAAGTTTATGATGTTGTCTCTGTTAATTTTTGGACCCAAACAACTGGGGAATGATATCGACGTATACTTGACTCCTCTAATAGAAGATTTAAAACGTATGTGGGAGACAGGTGTGGAAGTTTATGATGGGTATAAGAAAGAATATTTCAATTTGAGGGCTATGTTGTTCGGCACAATTAATGATTTTCCAGCATATGGTAATTTATCAGGATATAGCATTAAAGGTCAGTGTGCATGTCCTGTATGTGAAGAGAGTACAAATTGGATGCGGTTGAAACATTGTAAGAAGAATGTGTTTCTTGGACATCGTAGATTTTTACCTTATAGTCATCAGTATCGTTGGTGGAGAAATGCATTTAATGGAAAATCAGAGGAAGGTAAAGCTCCTTTACCACCGACTGGATATCAAATACTTGAAAAAGTACAAGGTTTGACCAATAAATTTGGCAAACCTTTTGCGAGAGAGCTGGTCAAAACTGGGTGGAAGAAAAAGTCAATTTTCTTTGAATTACCATATTGGAAGTCATTGTATATAAGACATTTCCTCGATGTGATGCATATTGAAAAAAATGTATTTGATAGTGTTATTGGTACGTTACTCAATGTTCCAGGAAAGTCTAAAGACGGCATCAACGCAAGATTGGACTTGGTCGATATGGGAATAAGAAATGAATTGGCTCCAGTAAAGAAAGGAAATCGCACATATCTACCTCCAGCCGCTCATACTCTATCTAGAAAGGAAAAAATTGTTTTATGTAAATTTCTACATGAAGTTAAAGTTCCAGAAGGATACTCTTCGAACATTAGAAATTTGGTTTGTATGAAAGACCTCAAGTTAAAAGGTTTGAAGACTCATGATTGTCATATTCTAATGGAGCATTTGCTACCAATAGGTATACGTTCCATTTTACCTAAAAAAGTTCGACTAGCATTAACTAGATTATGTTTCTTCTTCAGGGAAATTTGTAGTAAAGTGATCGACCCTCAGAAATTACCGACATTGCAGAGGGAAATTGTTGTTACTTTGTGTGAGCTTGAAATGTATTTCCCACCATCGTTTTTTGATATAATGGTTCACCTTACTGTTCATCTGGTTAAGGAGACACAACTTTGTGGGCCAGCTTATATGAGATGGATGTATCCGATAGAACGATATATGAAAATATTAAAAGGGTACGTAAAAAGTAGAAGTCGACCAGAAGGTTGTATTGCTGAACGATACATTGTTGAAGAGGCTGCTGAATTTTGTACTGAATATCTGTCCAATGTTGAATCCATAGGGCTTCCCATGTCTCGTCATTCGGGAAGAATATCAGGAGAAGGGATAATTGGAAGGAGACTACTGACTATATCAAGGACAGAATTGGAGCAGGCACAATTGTATGGTTTGCACAATGATGATGAGGTTCAACCGTATGTTACAATACACATGGATCAGTTATCTCGTTTGAACATGAATAGGAATCAAAATTGGATAACTCGAGAGCACAATCGAAGTTTTATACCATGGTTAAAAAATCACATAAAGTCAAAATTTGACATAGACCCCGGATCAATTTCACAGAGATTGAGGTGGCTAGCAAATGGTCCGAGCTTACATGTCTTTTCTTACACTGGTTATGTTATTAACGGCTACACATTTTATACCAAAGAACAAGATGATCAGACCACTATGCAAAATAGTGGAGTCACTCTCGTAGCTGAAGCGATGCATGTCTCAAGTGCAAAAGACAAAAATCCAATATATGCAAATCTATCATATTTTGGGGTTATCGAGCGCATATGGGAGTTAGACTACACAATGTTTCGTGTTCCCATATTTGGTTGCAAGTGGGTCGATAATAATAATGGCGTTCGGATTGATGAGTCAGGATTCTTGCTTGTTGATTTTAATAGGGTGGGATACAAAGACGAGCCTTTTATTTTAGCGTCGCAAGCTCAACAAGTGTTTTATGTCACCGATCCTTCTGATGATAAATGGTCTGTTGTCCTATCGACCAATAAAATAAGTGATTATAACAACAATGATGAAGATGTTGGTAATGATCTTTTATTTGCAACATCACAACAACCACATGAAATTGATTCAACTGATGATGGTTTATATCTTAGAGATGATCATGATGAGGGAATTTGGATTAATCCATCGTTTCGTATTGTAAATGGACAAACAAATGTGAATCCCACCAGGAAAAGAAGAAGGGCATCTTAATGTACATGTTTAATTGTTTTATATAAGCCATGCATGTAATCGGAATTATTGTTGTAATCTAAATTATTGTTCTATTCTGGTTTTATTTGTAATCTGAATTATTGTTCTATTCTGGTTTTATTTGTAATCTGAATTATTGTTCTATTCTGGTTCTATTCTGGTTTTATTGAATTATTGTTGTATTATATAATCTGAATTATTCTGGTTCTATTCTTGTTTTATTGTTGTCTAAGAAGGCAAGCATAACCAGTTATTATTGCATGTTTATGTAAATTTGGACAATTACAATTCTTAAGAACTATGCATGTAAAAAAAGTGCATATCTTTTACAGCGCTTTTTAAAAAAAGAACTGTAAAAGGCCCTTTTAAAAATTAAACAATGAGACATTTTACAGCGCTCTTTTACAGCGCTTTTTAAAAAAAGCACTGTAAAAGACTTTAAAAATAATATTCATCAGATAACTAACATGACTTTCTCTAACAGGATTTTCTTCAAACACCTTTTACGCATCATGGGAATCTCCAAAAACACATTGTTAACAAAAACATCAGATCCATTGTTAACAAAAACATCAGACACATTGTTAACAAACCCATTTTTCGCAACATGGCAATGAACCTGAAGATCAAGTTACGATTTAAGAATGAAAGGGAATGTAAAGAGATAAAAAGGGTGTTGAGGTGGAGATTGAAAGAGTAAGCTTTGATGTTTGCGAAGAAGATGCATAAAAGGACTTTGAGGTGGAGTTTGGTGAAGAGAAATATATTTTGGTGGGACTATGTGGGTTTTGAAGAGCTTGTTTAAAAAATAACATAACAAAACACAAAAATAACATAATAAGGCCTTTTACAGCGCTTGTTGGGATAAGCGCTGTAAAAGAGTCTTTTAAAAATTTAAATAAGGCCTTTTACAGCGCTTCTTTGAACAAGCGCTGTAAAAGGCTATTAAAAAAACATTATATAACATACTAAAACAATGAACCCTTTTACAGCGCTTGTTTGTAAAAGCGCTGTAAAAGGCTTAGCATTTTATAGCGCTCTTTGGAAAAGCGTTGTAAAAGGGTTATAAAAAAGCGCTGTAAAAGGGTTATATATATAACAGTAACCTCTTCAGTTTCCTCTTCATTACGTAATCTACACTATCATCTCAACCTTCATCGTTCTTCTCTTCTTTTGCAAACCCTATAATCTCGTTCATTACGAACTGTATTTCCACGATCATCTCCTTCATTTCGAACCTTATTTCCATCCAAGATCATTTCGAACCTTATATTTTCATTGAAATACGTAACCCTCATTACGTATTTCTTCAAAACCGTTTTTCTGTGACATTTATTGCTGTGAAATTTCTCCGTTTGCTCTTTTCTTTGCATTTCATCCTTCTTCGAACCATTATTCAGGTATTGATGTTATTTATTTTTTGTAATCATTAAAATGCATGTTGAACTTGTTTAAAATATATATACTGATACATGTTGAGCTTGTTTAAAATAATGCATGATGCATGTTGAGCTTGTTGATGTTATACTAAACTGCATGTTGAACTTGTTGTAGTTAAATGGATACAAACAGAGATTTAGAATGTCAAAATGAAGAAGTTGGCACCAATAGGACTTATGAAAATGAAGTCAAACGTGGTGCAACTATCATGCAAAAAGTCATTAAAGCAAGGAGTAATGGCATTAAATTTGAGGTATACTATACTCTGTTTGTTGTGTATTTTTTTAGCTTTTTTTAATAGCATGTACTTACTATATGAGTTTATTAGGTTGGATGGAATGAAAGTGGTCAGCCAGTTGACCCCCACAGCGCAATGTTTGTGAGCTACATTGGGGCTGTTGTTCGTCAAAATATTCCAATAACAATTGACGACTGGAGAGATAAGGCATTGAAGGATGCCAAAGATATCATCTGGAATGATATTCAAGTAAATTTTTTTATCCAATCTTTTGTCATTTATAAATATTTTCATTGAAATACTTTACTTATAATTTTTTTCATTGCAGACATCTTTTGTCCTTGATGAGGGACGAAAGAATTATGTATTGAGAGTTGCTGGCAAAATCCATCGTGGATTTAGATCGCATCTCTCAAACTTCTATCTTAAAGATAAAGAAGGAAACACAACAGCTGAACCTCCAAAGATATATCGACATTATATATCAAATGAGGAATGGAAAGCGTTTGTTTCCAAACGTACTGACCCCGCGTTTGTCGTAAGTTATTAATTTATTAGCATTTGTGTGTTTTATTATTTATATTCGCATCGTATTTTAAATTTTTACATAATTGCTATTTTTTATATAGAACATTAGTAAGGCAAATCGCGAAAGGGCAAGAAACCCGACGCACCCATACAGAAAATCACGTATGGGATATGCACGCCTTGATCAAGGGCTTGTAAGTAATTAAACATCACTTTTATATAATGAATGAATTTGTATTATAAACTATAGTTTCTAACTAATATTTTGTTTTATCGAATAGCGACAAGAGACCCAAACCAATCAACCGTTGGGTCGTCACATCTTGTGGAAGGAAGCTAGGGTAAATAAAGATGGAGTGGTTGATAACCAAAATGTTCAAAAAGTAATAGAACTTTGTGTAAGTATATTATGACTTTAATATTTTTCAATATTGTATTTATCACTTGAATACTTTTTAATATTGTATTTTAAAAATGCTAATGAACTTAACTATTTTAATGTTACATGTATTTTAGGAGACCATCTCTCAAAGTTCTGAAAATGAAGAGGGCAACAAGGCTAGTTGCAGGGACATTTTGGGCAAAGTTTTTAATGTTCCTGAATATTCCGGTCGAGTTAGGGGGAAGGGATTTGGCGTAACTCCCATAAGCTTTTTTCCTCAAGAGAAGCGCCAAAAACCTTCCAACGAGGAAGTATTAGAGAAGCTCAGAATCCTATCTGAGCAAGTGGCACAATTGGTGAATACAAACAAAGACAAGCAACTTCCGGTTCAGCTCCAAGGTGAACTACAAATGGAGAGTGAAAGCGGGAGTTGCAACGTCGGTTTGAAAATTATTCCCGAGGTAATTAATTACTTACTTGCTTATGTAATTACTTATGCATTAAACAATATTATATATTAACTATACTTATGTTTTAACTATTGATTTAGGGTGTCACTTCATGTTTTCTATACTTGTCCTCGCCCACTCATCGGAAGGTGGGAAAAGCAAAATTGTACAATACTTTGGGAGAAGTATTGCACAATACTCCGATCCCAAAGGGCCATGTCAAGGTATCGCCTACTGTTGCTTTCGAACCAACTGCACCGTTGCCGATACCGGACAACGACGGAGATATGCAGTCATTGGGCGAAGCTATCGGTAGTTACGTGGCATGGCCCACTAACCTTGTTGCCCTCATTAAGAGCCCTCCCAAAAACAAATCAGTGACGTCTCCCGATAAGGTTTGTCACATTTATTGCATAAGCTTTGTCAATTTTTTCAGATTCAATAAACTAACATTTAACCTCATTTTTGTAGGTCCAAATAAATAAACCACCCGTACATCCAAAAAAAAGCAGCAAACCTCAAAAATTGGAGGTTAATAGAGCTGCCAATAAAGCTGCCAAATTTGCAGCAATAAAAAAATTGGATCGTGGCAAATCAGTCGCTGCTGCTGCTCCTCCTAAAATAAGTCAGCCACGCCTTGGTAAATACGGGGCGTGTCTTGACATTCAAGTAAAAAAGAACCTATGCAGCAGCGACGATTGCCGCATGATACATATGAATAAAGAAATATTCGGAGAGGAGTATGAGGAATTATTCGACAAGGAGCACGTATACGAGCTTCTCGAACATAAGGAGCTCAGTGCAACTGTAATGAGCTTGTATATAAGGTAAAAAATACTTTTAATTGCATTTATTGGTAATTAATTAAATGTATTGGTAATTAATCTAGTTTAAAATTTTCATTGAAGGTTTTTGCATGAGAAGGTCGTGTGCCCTAGGAAATTATCGAATAAATACTCATTCTTCTCTCCGCATAAAACGTCCATGTGGAAACTAGATGAATACAATGTAAATAAATACATTGTAAATATGTTTTTAGGAAATATTTCAAAGGATAAATTGTTCTTAGCACCATATAATTCAGCGTACGTAATTTTATCTTTTTTAATTGATGAGAATTTAATTTATTAGTTGTGTATAGACCAAATTGTGTAACCAATTTTTTTTTTGTTGTAGGGCACATTGGGTGCTATTTGCAATCAATGCCGTCTCTGAAGTTGTATACTATTTGGATCCCTTGCATGGCGATTACAACAATCACTCCGAAATCAAGACTTTGTTCGACACGTAAGTAATATTCATTTATTTTTGTTACACATATATATAAATAAGTGTTTGTTCATGCTAAAATAATCACATTTATTCATTTTATAGTGCATTAAAATTTTTTCGAGCTCAAAGAGGTGCGGTAGTGTCGAAGCAAAAGTCTAATAATATTACATGGATCCCAATAAAGTGCCCTCGTCAAACAAACAACATCGACTGTGGGTACTACGTATTGAGATTCATGAAGGAGATTGTTGACAAGAATAAAACTATTATCCCAGAAACGGTACGGTATTTTGATTATATGATTTTCATATATAAATTATCTATATATTTGATACTAACTTAATATAATATGTTCAATTTTAAAATTGCAGTACTTTGAAAATTCCAGTCCTTCATATTCTGAGCAAGATCTGATGGAATTAAAGGAGGAATGGTGTGAGTATGTGCTTGAAATGAAAATTATTTGATTTTCTGGGAAATAGCATGCTGCAAGGGACTGAATATTATATGGTGCATAGTTATTATATGTATATGATCATAGGACAGTATATAAACTTGCATATGAATATATTGTAAATTAGATTCAATGTATATTCATACCAAATATGTTGTAAATTACTGTGTTACAGGATAATATATATGTATCATATTGTGTAAACTGATTATGTTTTAAACTGATTATGGGCTCTTGTTCTGGTTCTGGTTCTGGTTGTGTTACTGATTCTGTTTCTGTTTTAACATGCATATGAATATGTTCTAAAATTACTGATTCTGGATGTGTTGTGTTGTGTGAACTGGTTCAAACTAATTTTGGATAAAAAGATAAAAGACAACGCTTTATAAAAAAAGTGCCATAAAAAGCTAAAAAACGCTTTTAAAATATATACAGGGTAAAAAAATAAAAATAAAAATAACACCTTTAACAGCGCTTTTTCTAAAAAGCGCTGTAAAAGGTACCCCAAATATGTATTATGGGTATGCCTTTTACAACGCTTGTTATAAAAAGCGCTGTAAAAGGCATACCAAATATGAATTATGGGTATGCCTTTTACAGCGCTTGTTATAAAAAGCGCTGTAAAAGGCATACCAAATATGAATTATGGGTATGCCTTTTACAGCGCTTGTTACAAAAAAGCGTTGTAAAAGGTACCCCAAATATATGAAATATGGGTATGCCTTTTACAGCGCTTGTTTTGAAAAAGCGCTGTAAAAGGTACCCCAAATGTATGAAATATGGGTAAGCCTTTTACAGCGCTTGTTACAACAAGCGCTGTAAAAGGTGCATAATAAGCGCGCGTTATAAAGGGTGCCTTTAAGAGCGCTTTTTTGAAAGCGCTGTTGTAGCTTTTACAGCGCTCGAATCTACAGCGTTTTTTTTTTTGAAAAAGCGCTGTAGAAGGCTTAAAAAAAGCGCTGTAAAATGCTGTTTTTGGCGTAGTGAGAGTACGTAATAATGTTCGTAGGGATAGTAACAAAGATGGAGATGGTTCGCAATGGAGATGGTTCACAATATTATTTGTAGGGATAGTAGGGTTCGCAATGAGAAGGACAATGAAGAGGAGGAAGACACTGAAGCGTAGTAAATTTTACGTAATGAAGAGAAAACTGAAGCGATTTATTGTTATATATAAAACCTTATTACAACGGTTTTTTAAAAAGCGCTGTAAAAGACCTCTTTATTTTATGTTTAAAAAATCTATTACAGCATTTTTTTAAAAGTCTTTTAAAGCGTTTGTCCAAAAGTACTGTAAAAAACTTCTTTTTATGTTATAAAACACCATGAACCATCCCCAATAAATCAATGATTTGTGGATCTTATTAACATCAAAACTAAGTGATTTTTTGTTCTGTTAATCAAGAACATGAATATGGTATCTACATAAATATTTAATATATTTAACTACGAGTTTGAATAAGAAATATTCAGTTTTTTTAATATTATTACGTGTGAGTTTTACCGTTAAGTTATCGTCACGGTTCTATATCTAAAAAGGTTAGCTAACTTTGCAACCAATAATTTCATACTATCATATTGCCCACAATATTCACGAGGTTATCGATTATGTGTCTTTTCCCCTCGTTATGTGTAATTTCATACTATCATATTGTATTTATGAGGCCATACGAATAATGTGTAATTGATCTCTTTACGACGACGTCATGGTTCATAAAATTGGACCCAAGAGCACATGGGATGAATGTACCAATAAATAAAATAATTCTGTTAATGCGCCTTCAAACAAAAGAAAGGGACAGGTGTCAATTGACTAAAAAAAGACAGGTGTTAATAGAATTTTAATTTATATATACAATAATTGTAACAATTTTCTTGGATTTGGGAAGGGAACCATTAAATTTGAGTAACTTTAAGATGAATTGTTCGGTATAATTTATTTTAAATAATAATGATTATTGATATATTATATTAATAAATAAGTACATAAAGTTTTATTTAAATTTAAATTTGTAATTATATAATATAATCTTTGATTTATTTATGTTTTTCAAAAATTTATTATATATTTATTTAAAATTATTTATTGAAGTATTAAATTATTTTAAGATGTTATAAAAATTTATAAAATTTATTTATTTAATAAGAATTTTTAATTTGACATTTGAATTAATAAAATTTATTTTTATAATAAATTATTACGTAGAATAATTTTAAAGGAGTCAATAAACCTCCACTAAGTTTTAAAAATATACCTATATATATATAAGTCATTAAAATTCATCAACACTGTATTTTTCATATAAAAGGTGTATCAAAATTAATTTCTTAAAAACTTAAGAACATACTTAAGTTATGTATTCTCCACCAACAACACGGCAGAGTTAAAATCGATTTGGTCTCACCGTTGAAGTTTCACTTTTATACCCTCTACTCTAAATCTCTACAAAAGAAAGGTAGAGTAAATTGAGTTCTACTAAATATTTTGACTCCCTCCACTCTCTATTAAAAAATAAACTAAACATATTTTTTTTAAATATTACATCTCTACTCTCAGGTACCCGAATTAAATGGATCATAAAAGTACCTTTTGTAAAAAAACAAAAAGTTTTTTTTCTAAGAAAGTAAACTTAGAGACAAATATTTCTTATTAAATTGTATCTCATGCGAACTCCTATTTAACTTGCTTAGAGATAAAGTTGAAAATGAACACTTTTATATATGAATACCATATCTAATCATCTCTTCAACTCGTTTTGTTTCCTTTTACTAAAATAAGTTTTTTTTCTTCTTGTTTTCTTGTGGTTTTGTCGGCTGAGTGCGACGTTATTGTATTTTATCGTCTTAGTGTAATATTTTCGTTTTCAGCCTCGTTGCAATGTTTTTTGTTTGTTTCAATTACGCACTTTATGTATTCGTTGAAATGATTAAGAAAGACTCGCTTAGTTGGTATCATATTTTGAGTAATGAGTTTATGGAGGATATCACAAATTTCAACATTCTCTCAGTTTTACCAACATTTGGTTGATTTGGTCATATCAAATACCACCTATAGTCGAGATGTGAAAACAACAACAAATATTTTTTCGATGACGAATGATACTAAAGATTGTAGGCTGCATTACTTTTGATCGTTGATAATAAGTAGGAGAAATTAGTTTAGTTGATAGAATTAAGTTTTTGGTTAAGTAATTTCTTATTGGTTTATGAAATACTTATGTGTATTGTTGTATAAACAACTTTTCTCGTTCACTTTCTTTCATAGACATACCAATTTTAATTTTTTTTCTTATCATATTCAGTCCCCCAAATTGATCACTTCAATGGGTTCTTGATAAAGTTGGATTATCTTAGCTTCATATTTCATTAGCCTTTCTAATTCTGGGAGAGGCTCACAATCTTCATCCGCGTGATTAATTGCGCGTTCAAAATTATAAGAAAGGGTTCGTTTAGTGGCGTAGCTTGATAAAAAAAATTGGGACATAAAAAAATATAATATATAAATTATATATATAAATATAAGATGAAGTATCAAATAATTTAGAAAACATAAAACATCGTATATGCAACAACAAAACTAAAACACTTTACATGGACAAAAAAAAACTCAAACAAAAATGCAAAAAAACTCAAATACCTTATATTCAACAAAAAAAACTCAAATATTTTATATGAACATAAAATCAAACACCTTATGTGCAACAAAAAAACTAAAACACTTTATATGTACATCAAATGAAACATCTTATGTGCAACACAAAAACTCTGAACAAAAATCAGCAATAACGTCTAATTGAAACTCCAAATCAAAATTTCAAACTCCAAATCAAAGCTTCAAACTCAACACTAACAAAATAAGCTTTAAATTTCATGCTAATTGAACAACATAAGCAAAAAGTAGAATTACACACAAATATGGGTTACTGCCATATAAGTTATATTCGTAGGATAAGTAAAACTCATGGAAAACTCAAAACTAACAGCGACAATCTAAGAAAAATTGAAATCAAAACGAACTAACTAACCCAGGAGCGACGATTCGAACTAACAGAATTCCAAATCAAAATTAACTAATAAAAATCAGTACTAATAAAATAGAAATCCAAACGCGATCTGGAAATGAAGTTGCGGCGAACAGAGAGGCGAGAGCGAACGACCACGGAGGCAGTCAGGCAGAGGCGGCCGCATGCCCGCAGCAAATAGAGGAGCGATTGATTCGTGATCTGACAGAGAAGCAGAGAAGCGATCTGAGACGACAGCGCGGTTGTTGTGATTTCTGGAGGAGGGAGAGAGGAAGGCTTGGAAGAGAGAGGAAGGCTTGGGGTGGTCCCCCCCCCCCTTGTCCTTACTAAGCTTCGCCACTGGGTTCATTCTAGCATTGCTATTTTCAATAGATTCATTTTCGACTCTGCATTATTAAAATTAAGAAAAAGTAAAAAACAAAAATTTGAATAAAGATTGTCATTTCAAGAAAAAGAAAAGAAAGAGTAATAGTTGGAGAACTCAAAAATGCATTTAATGATAATAAGTATGTAATTTAAGTACATGCGCTATAATTAGTTATTATTATCGTCTTTGGCAGAGCAAAAGAAGTTAAAATACATTATTACTTTGAACATGAATTTTGTCAGCTTCTTCTTCAAGCACTGTCTTTTTGCAAGTCTCTGGTACTTTTATAGCATGATTCAGAGCTTCTTTCTCTTTTTCTCCTTGACCCTCCTTTTTTTCTAGTTTGTTCAGGAACGTAGACTCGACCACTTTGAGTCATCTCACCAATCTCTGAATATTGGTGACATCGGTTTCTTTAGGTCCATAGCTATCACTAGATTGATGATTGACCAAATGAGTTGTGACCTCATAATCTCATGGTACCGTCTTGGTACTTTCATAAGGAAAAAAGATTGGTGTTTGGATAATTATTGGATTTGATCTACTTGGAGTTGGCTTAAGATCCTTTTTTCTATAGAGGATTTCCAAATGTCTTGGGAAAGATATATTATTTTCAAAGCACAGCTCTATGGTCAACACATGATCATCTTTTGCACAACTTACCTATATAAAATTCCCATCCATTAATTCTTTAAGGAGTTCCTTGAGCTCTTCACATTTTTTTATGGAGCATGAATCAGTTGGGTAAATGCCACAATATTAACCTCCTTGTTAATCGTCTCAACCAAGTTTAACTTGCATAGCTCAATCTCCTATCATGATCATGTCATAAAAGTTTGATGACATACTCTCAATCAACTTATAATTAAAAGGGCGACTGAAGAGTATCCATGAACATACTAACCATTTCTCTTTTCAATAAAAGATGATCTACATGTGATGTCACTTCTCTCCACCATTGTGCATATTATTTGAATGTTTCTTTGTCAAGAATTTTACAACTGCATCCAGTTAGAGGTCATGTCAATGTTGTACATGTATTATTTCAAGAAGACATCAATCAAGTCTTTTCTCAAACGTATTCGATTTCGCTCAAGATGCATATACCAACTTAATGATGCTCCACTTAAACTGTCTTAAAAAAAAAATGAATGAGAAGTTTGTGATTATGAACATGAAAAGTCATTTTTCTACAATACATGGTCAAATGATTTTTAGGACATGTGGCACCTCTGTATTTTTTTAACTTAGGTACCTTGAATTTTGAAGGGATCGTCATATCGAAAATCAAACACAGATCAAAAGCTTCAAGACCATAGACATTATTCCCTTGAATTACTTTTATTCGTTCTTTTAAAACATAGTTTTTTTATTGTGTATCATCACCGATAAATTGAGGTTGTTGTCAATTTCTGTTAACATTAAAATGAGGTAATTGGGGTGCAATGAATGAAATATTTTTTGATGATATGGTGTTCTAGGGTGGCACGTAACCCAAAAGAGATGATATTTGTAATTGGTTTAGGCTTTGAGAGTTGATAGTTGAGTGGTTTAGGTTGTTGTCTATAGGATTGATGACTAAGGGTGAAATATAACTAAGTGAGAGACCATACATAAGAAATTGCAGAGTTGTACGAAATTGTTGGATAGTTTGAGTAAAGTCTCATTCACATTCAATATTGCTTGTATTTTCACAATGAGATGATAAAATTTAAATTATGTTCCCAGTCAGATAATTTATCTCAAGAATTGCTTCACTTAACTTCTAACTAACAATTATATAACTCCATAATGCTATACTAGGCTATAAAGCAAGGCAACTTAAAAAAAATCATCATGGTAAAAAAGGGCAACTTAATAGTAAGGAGAAAATGTTTGACAAGGGGGAAAACAAAGAATCACTAATCTTGTTGACTAAAACTTGACATTCATAAAAAACTAATCTTGTTGATTGAAACTTAACATTCATACCTTTTTTTTTTTCACCCCATATACTTGAATAAATGAAGGGACTCAAAATAAGCATCCAAAGGGTATAATTTGAACCAACGAGTTCTGTGCGGAAAATTGTATACATACACTGTTGGAGCTCCATATATAACAGTGATAGCAACGCACTTTGCAGTACATACAAACCACTGAAAACAATTTGAAATAAAAGGGGAGGAAGGTAAATACAGATGAAACAAACACTTATGAACAACACGATGCAGCCTTAGATCCTTCGGTGGGTCTATCAACAAGAACCATCCCTGCTGGGTTTTGAGATGGCTGAGCCCTTGGTAATCTCTTGGCTGTTTATACAGGCAATTGTAAGTTAGGCAAGTAATCAAAGTTCAGCAGTTTATGGAAAAAGAAATGTTGTTTAAAAGCATTGTATGATCATAAAATGTAGATCAATTTGCATTTCTAGAACATGAACTTTAACATAAATTCAGAATATAAAGAGTAATAAAATAACTAAATAAATAATATTTGATACGCCACAAACATAAATTGGAAGCCTGCTATGCTAGGCACAGAAGAAAAATAATCCAATCATGTTGCAATGAAGTGTAATAAGGACACAAGGGAAAATATTTGGCAACATTAAAGAGAACAAAAAGGGTACAAAAAATGGACAGAAGACAAGTTTCACAAACAAGGTATGTCGCGAGAAGGTTCAGAAAAATGCACCATCATGGCTTAGGCCTACAACCAATTAGAGAAGATTTTATGAATTATGAAAAGGTTCAGACAACTGCACCATGGCCTATAACCAATTAGAGAAGATTTTAGGAATTTAACTTCACTCAGTTGAGAATTTAATAGCAATGTCTTTGGGCTGTGAAGTGGAGACAGATATTTTCTCAATCCTTCAAGATAGCTGTCCCACTCACAGTCATCTGATTCGAATACTCTTCGGTAAGTGGTACGGGTACACAGTTTGCAACTCTTGAAATATTGGGTATGTGGGGATATAGATAATCAGTACACTATTGGGTTTGCGGTACGTTTTAATATTTTAATCAGTACGCTGTCAACAATTATTTTATCTAGTATAGTTTAAAAAAATAAAGTACTTACTAAAAAATATAAAATAACATCAACAAAAATTAAATTGCTTAAAAAAAATAAAAATTAACTTGAAATGTGAAAAGACTAAATTGGAAATTTGTTAGGTAGTGTTGAGTCAATTAAGCATGTAGGAAGTGTGGAACAAGCCTTTTTCAATATTTATGTATGTTGTTTTTAAAGGAATCATAACTAATATGATTAACAATTTTTTAACACATTAACAATTATAAAATGAAAAAGTAATTAAACTCAATAATTAATAACAATACCATAAGAATAGTCCCAAATAAAATATTGTTTTGACAGCATATAGCTTATAGTCTCTCTAGTTTAAGTGTTCAAATTGGTTAACCCGTTAAAATAGTCCCACATCAGGAGTTTAGCTATAAAACAGCACCACATCACCTTAAGAAAGGTACTATGGGAGCAGATACATTGCACTTTACAGCAATAAATGCTGTCAACTTTCCTGGTCATTATAGTTGTTTAAAGACCGGTCAAATGAGTTGACCAATTTCTATGATCGTTCAAACTTAGGAGTTTGTGAATTCTCTATGAATTTGCCTTTAGTCAATTTAGTTTTCTTGGTTCATGATGGTCTCTAAATTCTGTACGAACCAATTCGTGAAAATACCACAAATTGTTACGCGCGAACCAATTTGCAGTTCGCTAGGGGGCCCAGCAAATTATGTTTCTATGGTCCCACTCCTTGGGCTAATATTGTTCTTTACTTTTTTCTCTAAGGGATTCAATAAAAAATAGGCTTAATTGTAGTTTTTGTCCCCCTATTTTAGCTGAATCGTGAAAGTAGTCCCCCCATTTTGTTTCTCCTCAGTTTTGGTTCCCCAAACAGAATTTTAGTCCAAAACTTAATGAAATTTCATTTTTTTTGCATTTATTTAAGTCACACCATGCCTTAAGATCTCATTTGCAACAATTGTATCTAAAATCTATGATCATAAATAGTGTAGTACGACTTTAAAAAATGAAATTTCATCAAGTTTTGGACTAAAATTCTGTTTGGGGGACCAAAACTGGGAAGAAACAAAATGGGGGGACTACTTTTGCGATTCAGCTAAAAAATAATAATAAAACAAGAACAGCATTCAGCAACCTAAAGTATATATAATAGAAATTGACTCACCTATTTCATAAAATACATCATTAACATTGGCTGCAGATTTGGCAGAGGTCTCCATGAAAAACAAACCATTTTCCTCAGCGTATACACGTGCTTCCTGCATTACCAATGAATCAAAAGTGATAAACCAGTATGTCCAAGAAATATGATTATTCATCATGGTATATCGGTTCTATAAACTATGAAATTATCAAACATGTACAAGCTACCGATCATAAAAGAATGCAAACACGCTGCAATGGTAAATTACATATTATAGCATCTATTGTGTCAAAATTGAAGATTTATGATTAGTAGAAAATTAGCAAGATGGTAGTACAACTATCCTACGGGACAAAATCAGCATTAACTATGAAATTACCAATCATGTACAAGCTACCGATCATAAAAGAATGCAAACACGCTGCAATGGTAAATTACATATTATAGCATCTATTGTGTCAAAATTGAAGATTTATGATTAGTAGAAAATTAGCAAGATGGTAGTACAACTATCCTACGGGACAAAATCAGCAAGCATCACTGTAGATAAACCATTTAAGCCAGTTTGTCAAATTTACACTGTGCAGGCAAAATTACCATTTATAGTAGTTGTTTTATGAAGATTGAAAACCTTGAATTCTACCCCCACATTCTTGTGTTGGAAAAATTTATGTCGCTTTCAAACAATTTTCAAAAGCAATATCAATTTGTGAAATCTGACAATGGAAACATTGTGTTTTATATTATACCTGTGACTAATTTCTTGTACAAAATTTCATGTGGACATATCAATCCCTGTTGCCCTGTTATTTATTTTTAGGCATAACATGTGTCATAGTTCTTTTTTATATACTTTGCCCACAAAACACAAAAATATTGTTGAAGAAAATAAAAGACAATATTTTCATATTTTATTACTACAGCCCTAAGCTATTTATATAGGAAAATAAATTACAATAGTAATACTGAGTAATAATGACAGAATCATAAAATAAACATAATAATATAAAATAAAAGAGAATCAAATCTGATTTCACTTTATTCTTCAACACCCCCCTCAAGTTGATGCGTAAATATTTGCCATGCTCAACTTGGCTATAAAAGTTGCTCAAAATTAAGTCTTGCCAAACTTTTAGTCAAGATTATCAGCAATTTGCTAATTGGAAGTTACAAATGTCAGGCATATAATTCCAGCATCAATTTTTTCTTTTATGAAATGGCGGTCAATCTCAATGTGTTTGGTTCTATCATGTTGCATAGGGTTGTGAGCTATACTTATTGCTACTTTGCTATCACAGAACAATTTTAAGGGTGAGTCAACTTTCAATGTTCAGTTCGTCCAAGAATTTACGAATCCATAAACGTTCACAGATACCTTGAGTCATTGCTCTGAATTCAGCTTTTGCACTGCTTCGTGCAACAACCCCTTGTTTCTTACTTCTCCAAGTAATTAAATTTTCCCAAACATAGGCACAATATCCAATGGTGGATTGTCTATCAGTAATTGATCCTGCCCAATCAACATCTGTAAATATAGAGACTTATCTGTCATTAATTTTCTTGAAGCACAAACCCTTTCCAGAATTGGATTTCAAGTACCTTAAGATCCGATAAATTGCCTCCGAGTGTTCTTCATAGGGAGAATGCATGAATTGGCTTACAACACTCACAGAAAAAGAGATGTCAGGTCTAGTATGGGCTAAATAAATAAGTTTGCCGACTAACCTCTGGTATCTTCCAATCTCAACAGGAACACTGTCTTTCTCCCAAAGTTTATCATTTAATTCCACAGGAGTATCTGCTGGTTTACACCCACTCATCCCAGTTTCTTCCAAGAGATCTACGATGTATTTTCTTTGAGAAACAATAATTCCCTTCTTTGAGCGATCAACTTCCATACCGAGAAAATATTTAAGCGTGCTTAAATCTTTAATCTCAAATTCTTTTGCCAAATTTTTCTTCAATCTTTTCATCTCAACAATGTCATCTCCTGTGAGAATAATATCATCTACATATACCATTAGAATTGCAATTTTACCAACATTAGAGAACTTCATGAACAAAGTATGATTTGATTGTCCTTGCATATATGTTTGCCTTTTGACCAACTGAGTGAATTTTTCAAACCAATCGTGATTTGAAATCGAAAATTTGAAAAGAATTGTGAGTGTCAGAAATATGTTTCTTTGACAGCCTCCCAAACTTCCTTCGCAGTAGGCAAAAACATAAAAGGTTTTCTAATCGTTGATTCCATCTTACTAAATAGCCAAGCAACAATAACAGAGTTCTCAGATTTCCAAAACATGTAATTCGGATGAGTTGTGGCAGGCATTTGCACATCTCCTGTGAGGAAACCATATTTTCCCTGACCGCCTGGCATAATTTTTTCCACCGAGTTTCTGGATGAAGGCATTAGAAGTTCTCTTATGGCCAAAAAAATTGAAAAAACCTTTTCAACCGCCACTACCTAAACCAATATTGTCGGCGTTGTTGACTACTTTCTGATTTTTCACCCAAATCATCGTTGTTGGTGCCGCCCCTATCCATAAAGATAAAAAAAACAAGTAGGGTGGACCCTTTAACTCAGTTGGCCGCTACCACGGCATAAAACAAGTAGAATCGACCCTTTAGCTCAGTTGGCCGATAGCATAAAGCATAAAGTTGCATAAAACAAGTAGAGTCGACCCTATAGCTCAGTTGGTTAAAGCGTCACAAAGTCTGAGGTTTAACCTTTTAGTTTTTAGCTCAAATCGTCACAAACCTTTCAGTTTTTAGCTCGATTGTTTAAATCGTCACAAGGTCGGAGGTTTAACCCTTTTAGTTTTGGATCCCCAACCCCACGTGTTTGTGGAACCCTAAACAAAATACCATGAAGAAAGTAAAAGACAAAATACTTTCATATTTTATTACTACAGCTCTAACTTGTTTATATAGAAAAAGAAATTACAATAGTAAGACTGAGTAACAATGACAGAATCATAAAATAAAAATAAACATAATAATATAAAATAAAAGAGAATCAAATCTGATTTCTTTTTATTCTTCAACAATTGTTATAAGATTATACTTCTTGATATCTGATAAAATGGCATAAATTAGCAATATTGGAGAACAATAACACTTACTTCGGCTGTAACTTTTCTTTTTTCTTCCAAGTCACATTTGTTGCCTGCAAAAGCCATGACCATGTTTGGATTGCCTGCAACAACACCAAAAATTAGAGAATTATTTGACAATCTAGTTATGCAATTAGTACCGCTATCACAAACCCTGTATTACTAGATGAAAATCAAAAGTAGCCCATATGTAACTTTTTAAGAATGTACATCATTGATAATGAACTCCTTCTAGTAACATGCACCGTTGAAAAAATAACTAGATATTTATTCAAATTATTTAATATCATATGTAACTTTTTTTTTTATGAAATATCATGTAACTTTTTTTTTTTATGAAATATCATGTAACTTGTTACACTCAAAAGTTCAATATGTGTATTTGGTTCTCTGTAAATGGTATCTTGAATTCCCTAACTGATTAGTATTTACAATGTTTTCATGCACATAATCCTTCTGATAAAACATAAAAAATTACATAAGGAGCATTGACATTGATGAATGTAGCAAAAATTATTTACAAGTAGGTAGCATCTAAAAGTTCACAAATGGTTATGTACATAGCTTAATCTCCTTTTGCAATCTATCAATTCTATTCCTTTTTAGAAGAAAAAATATTCTGGAAACCAATTAAGTTAATACCTTGCTTTTGAAGCTCCTGGACCCACTTCTTAGCTCGTGAAAAGGAATCCTAAAAATAGAAGATAGAAGTAATCATGTTAAAAAATATTAAGAAAATAGATGATTAAAATGTTAAAGGGTATTGGGCCCAACCCAACCACAAGGCAAAAGAAAGAACCCTGTTAACATATTTGATCTCTTCCACATTTAGGGAAAATATGATTTTTCCTTATAGAAGTTCAAAATATGTTGTTGATTCATTATACAGTACTCAATTTTCAAAATTTTACACCAATTATAGTTTGACGTTCAGCATACTAATTCCAAATCTAGAAATATATATCTTGTCAAATTTCATAGGACCTTCGATAAGTTATGTTAGAAATGAAACCAACCATGAGGCTGCAACTAACAGCTTAAGGTTTTAGAAGGTTGCTTATTAATATGGTATCAGCTTCCTTAACTAAGTGGTCAAGAGTTTAATCCTTGCTTCTTCCCATTTTCTAAGAAAAACATAATTTAAATACAAGACAGGGAGGTTGGAGCTATGCATTGTCCATACTTTAAGCCAAAACGGCTCTTGCTTGAGGAGGCGTATTAGATGTAATAAAACCATTTATGAGCCTTTACCTAACACCTTAAACTTTAGGAGAGCTGTTCATTTTCAAACTTGTCTACATAGACTCCGTACATTCATTAGCTTTGAGAAGAAGTGATACCATGGATTAGAATATGTGGGCTCTGTGCATACAATAGTTATGAGAATTGTTCTGGAATATAAAGTAATGTTATTCCCTGATGAGGAGCATATATAGCATGTTAACAGTTGGATATGATTTGATAATAGGTATCATTCTGGATACTACACTCTGTACTTATTAAACATCTGGGTCCGAATTGTGTTTCTCTATACTCCATTTTAAGGTATACTCCGCACATATGCATATTCCACCCAGCCAGAATCAGAACATTTTCAACATATTAACTTTGAATCAATAAAGATATAAAAATAATAAAATAGGGAAAATCATTGAATACAATATCACATCAGTTCAGAAATACATTTATTTTATCTACGAAATGCAGCAAAAAAAAGGCAAATGCTTATCCATAACCACTGATTATGAATCCTATCAGCCAGGACAAACAGGCAGCAACTTTTTTCCATGTTCAGTGTTAAATATTGTAGATAAAATACATAAACAAGAAAAACCAGCAGCATTAAATTACAAATCAAAAACAGTTAGTCAATGCACACGGCAAAGATAGACAAGTTAAGTTATTTTCTTAAAAGGCAATAGCCAAATTAAGTAGGTATTCAGAAATATAAGGCAAAGATATCATACTGTGCTAGTGATGTCGTAGACAATGATAGCTGCAGCAGCACCTCTGTAATACATGGGAGCCAAGCTATGGTACCTCTCTTGTCCTGCCGTATCCCAAATCTCAAACTTCACGGTTGCATCATTTACTGCCAATGTCTGAGAAAAAAATGCCGCCCCTATTGTTGATTCCTGCACCACAAAAGACCATATAAACTCATCAAAAAAATATACATTATTTTCTTATGTTTAAGGCTCATCATCAAGCACAAAATAACAATGCTCACGAGTCAGAACCCAGATGCATTCATTCACATAATCACATGTACCCGGCGTCGTTAAAATGTACTCCCTCCTCTGTCTCAGATTAAAATGTCACATTT
The DNA here is from genome assembly GCA_037974775.1 of Cicer pinnatifidum. NCBI lineage: Eukaryota > Viridiplantae > Streptophyta > Magnoliopsida > Fabales > Fabaceae > Cicer > Cicer pinnatifidum. Next base: position 78,521,884 of record JBBPBR010000004.1, read on the forward strand.
AAACTTTTTCTTTGTCTCAAAATAGTTGTCACTTTAGAATACCAATGCAGCATTTGTTATTTTTTTCTCATTTCTCAAAATGATTGTCCCTTAACTACTCCACTAACTACAACTAATAAGAGTGTTTTTGTAAATGATACTATTTTTACCATTCAAATCAATTTAACTAATCACTTCCTTAAAAACCGTGTAGAACCCAAATATAACTAATCATTTCTTACAACTTACACGCACTAGTGATCACTCGTCACCTGTGAAGCACTTACACAGACATGGACACTAGACACAACACTAACACGTAAACACCAACAATAATTTAAGAATATAGAAGTGATTTAATGTAGCAACATGCATCTTGCCATGTCAGACACTAGAGACACCTTCATTCCAAAGTGTATTAACTACTCCATAACTTTCACAATCATTTTAAAATATACTTAATCGTAGGGAACTTGTGAGGAAAATAAGAAAGGTTTAGGGCACTTGTTAAGAAAATAAAAAAGGAAATAAAAGTAAAGTATTGTGTGGAAAAGATCAAAATTTAAAATTTCGAGTTGAATGAATTTCCCTTGTCGTATTTATTGAGAAATACCCAATTCCTATTTGATTAATCTCATAGCCGAATCAGCATAAATTAGCTCAATTCAGCACATGCCTATGTAACAACCCCAATAATAACTCTAAGTAGAAAAACAAGGAGACTCTTCGAACTTGAAGAATTTCCCAATCAAATCTCAGAAATCAACATAATAATAATTATAAAAATAAAAATAAAAAATGTTTTATAAAATAACCTGAAATTCGAGAAATTGACCCTTAACAAAGCGCAAAACGAGGCTAGATTTTCCGGCACCCATATCCCCAAGGAGAACCTGAAGAAAACAAAAATAAAAGTTGGAGGTTATTATCGGAATAGAGAAAAAAGGAAATTGAGAAAGTAAAACACACCAATTTTGCATTAAGATTGTTGTGTCCGATCGTAGCCATTAGAAGAGAATTGGATCGATCGGAAGCGAAGAGAGAAACAAGAACCCAAAACACGAAAGTTTAGAGCTTTGATCTTAGCGGATACGAAGACTTTAGGATTGAATTTGATTCTATTGCTTTGCGGTTAGTTTCCTGGCTAGCGTCTGTGTCGAAACGATTTCGTTTTATTTGTTTTTAGTGTTGTTTATGTCTTCTCTTGTTTTATATTTTTCTTGACTTTCACTTATAAATCGCAAAATTGTTTTTGCTTAAGAAGTTGGACAAGTCAAGTAATGAGTACTTTAGAACACCATATTTGATCAAAAGAATCATTCTCAACTGGATTACAGAGGATAAATATTTTGAATTAGAGAAATAAATAAACACAAGTTAGATAATGTAAAATTGTATTAGTCAGATAAACAATTAAATATTGTCAAAGGTGATTTGTATTTTGTAAAGTTGTTTTATAAGGTAACAATATAAAAATGGATGTCGTTTTTAGAAATGGGACATCTTTTTGCAACTCAATATAATAGAGTTGTAATTGAGTTGACGAGATTTCGGGATAGAGTTTCTAAAAACTTTCTACCACTACGAGGTGGTCCACAACCAAATCCAACTTCACATATTTTGTGCATGAGTCAATCAAAATCATTTTGTTTATGTATACTTGAAATACGGATGTCTATACCTATAACATCTATAGATGGAGAATGCACCACAAACCAGAATTATGGAAGGATCCAATTGTGCAAATAATGTCTTTGTTTGATGAACTCATGTAACATCACTATAAAAGTGATTAATATATCATATTATGCCCTTACGTCACACTCACAATTAACAACACATAAGGTACTATTCATTTTGATTAGATGTGTGTTACTAATAATACTGTCGTAAGATCCATGTTCGCATTTAAGAATGTTTACACAAGCGAATGACCGATCAAGGTTCATGCTATGTGTTCCCCAAGTAAATGTTCTCCATGTAAGGTAGGGATGGCAATTAGACTCATGCCCAGTGGGTACCCGCAAAAAAAAACCCACAATAGGTAGGGTAAAAACACGGGATTGGGGACGGGTAATTACCCGCAAAATTAAGCGGGTATGGGTGCGGGTACGGGTACTATAGTACCCACCCCGCCCTGCACCCGCACTTGTATAAATATATTATTTATTTATTTATTTATTTATTTATTATATTAGTGCTTAGTTTAATTAATTGTTTTATTTTATGTTTTAACATCTATTAATATCATTGGACCATTACAATATTTATAATTGAAAAATAAACTTATGCAAATTTTTTAAGAATCTGATTATGATAAATAGATAAATAATTGTGATTTTATAACTAATAGTTATATCTTATTAATCGTGACTTTATAATTATACTTGCAACTTTGTATCAATTATCTCAGATAATATTGTCGTATGACTTGCATACGTTTAATCGTGACTTTATATCTTATTAATCGTGACTTTATAAAATGTATTGTAACGAGTGTTCATTTGAAATGTTTTGAGTTAGAAAATATTTTGGTTTAAAATATTTTATGAACGAATTTAAAATATTTGAATAATTTTTAAATTTAATCACAATAATATTATTTATTTATTGATTTTTTTAGTTAAAGTGTGGGTAACGAGTATGAGTACGGGCACTTAAGTACCCAGAGGGAAAGAGTACGGGTATTAAAGTTAATACCCAAGAGGGTATGGACACGAGTATGAGTATTTTTTTAAATTGCGGGTATGGAGACGGGTACTATAATACCCTACCCAAACCCTATCCATTGTCATCCCTAATGATAGGGCAACTCTTCAACGATCGTTGTCACCAATTTAATAGATTTGTGATTTAGTTAATAAAAGTTGTTATTTTTAATTTAAATTATGCAATGACATAATTGTGTTATGTTATCTTATTTATGTTTATATAATTTTTAATTTATGTTATTTATGTAATTTTTAACTTAAATTATTTTTACCAGCAACTCAAACACACAAACAATTTTTATTCTAGAAAACACAAATATAAGCATTTGACCATTAAAATCATATACATTTAATCAAAATATTAAAATAATATACATCTAAATCAAACGTAATACTCCCAAATACATAAAAATTGTTGTATTTTATTTTTAATGTTACTTTGTATCTTTCTATGATATAAAAATACATCATGTATGTGACAAATGATTTGTTGAACACGTTCACATGCATGAGTTCCCTCCTCCATCGTCTCATGTGCTTCAAGAGCAAGATCTCTAACCATTATGTAAATCTGCAACATGTCAGCTACATCAGACGCGGACTCTTATTGCATGATGACCTACAAATTTATAGGTCTCAAAGGATTTCCTTTTGAAAAATATTACATGAAATGATGGAAAACCATCTAAAAATAAGTTATATATCCAACTACGATTTTTCAACTCTTGTCCACTAGATGCAACCTAAATTCATATATGCATGGTCGACCTCCTACATACTCATGGTAGGAGGAACATATATATCTGGATATATGGATATATCCATACTAGGCCAGTGATGACCCTTCACCCTAAAACCACATCTAATCCAACTAGAGTAGCCATATATTTCCTCCAACAGACGAGTCAGACAGTGGTCGTCACAGGGAAAAAAACCAATAATCTTATATCTCTAATTGATCCAGTGTATTTTTGTATGTCTCTCTCAGTGGATGACCTCGATGTAGGACAAACAAACACGCATGTGGAAGGGGTTTGTCATACCAAATGATAGAAAAATATTGCATGATTCCCGCCTAAAGTAAAAAAAAAAATAGATTAAAAATTAATTATAAATAGTATTCCAATAAAATCAAGTAGTATTATAGAAAAAAAAAATCCAATTAAATTAACTCATAATTATAAATAATCCATTAATCATAAACTCTTAACTACCTAGAGGAGGGATAAGTAACTAGTTGACAGTTTTGTCTTGGTCTTGCTAGCATCCCCTAGTTAATTGTACAAAGAGCAACACTACACCAAGCATACTCTCGAACACTACCCAAGTCTCTGAAGTATTGAACATACGTAACATCGATGTGTGTTGCACTTTTATCACTGAATATAATAGTACTCGTCGGGTAGAGAAAATATCATCTGATGGTGTTAAGTTGATGATATTCCATCATGTCGTCGTCATCAGCAAACTGAACTAATTTGTTTAGATGAATCAAAAATTGCATCTCAAGGGTTCAGAATTAGACGTGAGGTCATTTGTTATTTAAACCTCTATCGGCACATTATCTAAGTTGAACCCAAGATTGTTACGTAGTCACTCAACCTTCATCTTTCACTAGCGATGTATATGTTAAAAGGTGTTCAGTGATGGGAAAATGCAGAAGACATGACACATCATCCAAAGTCACTTTCATCTCACCAATAGAAAAATGAAAGTGTTAGTCTTCCTGTGCAACATCTCAACAAATGTGGAGAACAAGTTGGCGTCTATTAACTTGCAACTTTTGCGTCCAATATAAGATAAATTGGAGGCTTTGATTGGATTCTAAAACCAAATCACAATAGAAGCTGAAATCAGTAGCTAACATATCTTTCTATTATTGTTGATACATTTAAGAAGAATACGGACCTAAAAAAATCAATTGTTAGTCTTTTGATGATTAAATAAATAAATAATTCATAATTAAATAAATTTATAATCAAAATTTACATTTTCAACTTATATGTGGGTCGCCACGTGGTCAACAGAGCCCCTAGAAATCCATCAATATGTGGTGGCAACGACGGTGGTGATTACAGTGATTCCTAAATTGGTGCATGTGTTATAGTGGCGGCGATGGTGGTGCCGACATCTCGTCCTATACATCTTCAACATCAACATAAATTTAAACAACGTCATTTCCCATCTTTGAATGCAACAATCACACTTTGTCACATTTCAATGTTTTGACTATATCAAATTTGAACAACATAAAGTACTTTAAACTACAACAACAATAACATAAACTAAGATTTAAATATGTTTTTGGTTCTTGCAAATATACCACTTTTTTATTTTAATTCTCGTAAGTTTTTTGTTTTAATTTAGTCACGGTAAAATCAGAGACAATTGATTTTAATCCCTAAAGTCAAATCAAAAGTTACAAAAAAAAAAGCTAGCAAGCCGTCGTGGCACAAAACAAGACGAGTTTTCCAAAAATTCCTAAACCCCACTTTTAATTGCTATTCGTACTTTATTTTATAAAATAAAACTAATTATTAAATAATAATAATTTTTATAAAAGATGATGTATTGGTGTGCATTTATAGGCCACGTGTTCCGACGCTCTTTTTTTTGTAATGTTGATTTGACGTTAGGGAACAAAGTCGGTCGTCTCTGATTTTACGGAGATTAAATTCAAACAAAAAAATTTATACCGACTAAAATAAAAAAGTGATAAATTTTGCAGGGATTAAAAATATATTTAATCATAAACTAATTATATATCACTGCAAACTTATTACAAATCAAAAATATTTTGTCAAACATTTGACATACAACAACTTATTCAACATTTTGTCATATTTCAACAACAACAATGAATTGACATAACAACAACAAAATCACTATTGATCACTAACTTAAATTACTTTAAATTACCACAATAACATAAACTAATTATATCTCTTTATAAATCAAAAGTATTTTGTCAAACACTTAGAATACAACAACTTATTCAATATTTGTCATTTTTCAACAACGACAATGAATTAACATAACAACAACAAAATCACTATCGGTCGCTAACATAAACTATAACAATATAAATTAATTATATTTCAACACAAACTCATTACAAATTAAAAATATTTTATCAAACATTTGACATGCAATAACTATAACAATTTAGAAAACATAAATTTAATTGTAACATCAACAACCAATTGACATAACAATAACATCAACATTGATCCATAACCACATATTAAAATTGCAACAACAATTATAAACTAATTATATATCAATACAAACTTTTACAAATAAAACATATAAGCATAAACACTACAATAAAAAATTTAAATAAAAAAAAAATAAAAAAAAACTTACCTTAGAATGGTTAAAAGTTGATGAATGAAAGAGTGATTTTTAGTGAGAATTTGAAATTAAAAAAAAAAAAATGAGATTGAGTTGAATTTGAGATAAATAAAAGTTTAGAGAGTTTTCTATTTGAAAAACAAAATAAATGAAAAAAAGATCCTTACCGGTTACAAGGATCGGTATTTTAAGTTACTAGATGCATGAATTCAATTAATTACCGAATCGGATCCTGCAATTCAAGTAAGAGGTATTTTTAGTTTTTTGGGGGGTCTGTTAGAGACATAAGCAATTTTCCAAGATTTATTTACCATTGATTTTTTAAGTCCCATAAGATCTTATAGTATTTCATTTCCACTAAATTTTGGCCCATTTTCCTCCCCTCCACACCCATGGTAACCCCTATTTAAGGTTTAACGGCATTGAAATAAAAAACTGGTCGGTGAGTACTATTCATTTAAAAGAAACTCACCTTACTATATGCACACTTTTAAAAAAAATATTTCAAAAGACAAATTTTGTTTGTCTAATATGGGCATAAAATAATTTTGTATTATGTACAAGTTTATTTCTACCTTTGAATCGATAATTCTCATCATATCTCATTAAATTTAATTATGAGACGTATTAATTCAATAGTAAAAACAAACTTATGCAAAATACATTTTCGCCCATAGAATAAAATAGATACGTCATCTGCCGATCTAAACTTTCAATTTTTTTGTTTTGATAAATAGACAGACTTTCAATAATTTTGCAGTTTACCTTCAAGGCGACGCATTAATTTAGATAGGATGTAAACACGTCTTCTGCTGTTTTTCCCCTTTTAGAATCGATTTTTGTGGAAATATATTAACCTTAGTTTATTCTCAAAATTTATTATTTTTCGATATCATTTTCAAGTATATATTTTATAGTCATATGAATATCACTTTTTAGTACCTAACTTAAATCAACTTGATACGAGGACTCAAAATTCATGTAACGGCCTAAAGAAGATTAAAAAAAATGACATGTCTTGAGAAAAAGTAGATGCCAAGGTGATCCTATGTTAAGGACTCAAATAAGAAATAGATAACTACCCAAAATAGTTGTTGATTATTACATTCAAATGGCCAACAATTTGCATTTGCCATTGTGATATGCAAAACTCAAATAAAAGCTTTCATTTTGAAAAGCAAATGAAAAAAAAAAAAAAAAAAAATCATATTCTGGAGATCTGAAGAGGTATAGTAGTTCCTAGTGGTTCATGCCTAACAGAAACTTGAGCCAGGCTTTCTAAATTGCCTTGTTTTTCCCAAAGATATCTTTGACAATTTTCAGCAGCCATAACCCCGGCAGAGTAAGCTCCATGTACAGATCCCTGGTTGTCTAAGCTCATGGCTTCCCCACCAAAGAATAGATTACCTAAAGGTGCGCGAAGCTTGTCATACACATCCATTGATTTTCCAACCAAATCGTAAGAGTAACAACCAAGAGAGTTTGGATCTGTTCCCCAATGTGACACAAGATACTGAACCTACATTAATCCAACAAAACAAAATGTCAAGCAGGCAGTTGAATGTGTAAACTTCAAAAAAAAAAATAGGCATCATGAGAACAACACAGAAAACAGATGCACTACGGTAAAAAAATCTACCACATTCAGACAGTTAGCAGCTCGGCACCTTTTAATATTTGAGATGATGGCTCACATTTTAAAAGCATTTTTGATAAAGGCTCGACTTAGTGAGGTCAAAATTAGAGACTACCGATCAAAATCTAATGATACCAAACTGCCAATTGTGTGAATGTAAGGAAACTGACTATGGAGTTGGAAAACATAAGTTAACTTACTGGCTCAGAAGCATCAGGAAACATCTTCTTAAGCTGTAACATCACAAACTTTGCAGCTGACTCGTTGGATAACTTCTCGAGGTCATAAGCGAACCTGCCAGCTGCCATATAAACAAGAACTGGATGGCCTGTTGCTTTATGAAGATTGAGAAAGTAGCCACAGGAGTAAGAGGTAGGAGCGACGACCCCCATAAGTTCTACGTCTGGCCAAAACACTTTGTCAAATCTTAGTGCAATTTTATTTTCATTGCCTACACCAAGATCTGAAATTGCAGAAACTTTCCAATCAGGAAGTCTTGGGTCAAACTCAATTAAATTGGCTTTAAGGATTCCAATAGGAACAGTTATGATAGCAGCATCGGCAACAAAGTTCCTTCCGTCCTCCACAGTAACCATTACCTTATTGTAGCCACTGGATATCTTGGTCACCCTACACAGTGAGATATTACAAAAGGATCACAATCTTGCACCCTAACCCCCTAAGTACCTAACTCACTATAAAGAGGGGATAAAGGAAAACACATATCTTCAATCAACCAAATAAATGTTTCAAATCGATCAAGTCACCTAAACCTAAGCCAGAGAGATGTCTATCGATATCTTTAAAATACCTGTTCCTTTTTAGTGTTGTTTTAGAATAAAACTTTTCTTCCTATTTAACTGTATTTTTAAAAGATGAAGACAACGTCGATAGTTATTTTGTCATTGTACAATTATCTTTATCCAATTAATTAACATGAAGTGCTTATTAGATATTACTCTCTCGTCTTCAAACACGGCATCAATATATTTTCTTCTTTCTTTCTCTATTTATTTCAGATTCTGTCATAAATCATGAGAAAAAAACCTAGTTAAATCATGAATATTAGTTTGCAGTCATACCTGTGGTTCAGGCGTATATCTATATCTTTTGCAAGAGCATTTATAACAGGATTATATCCTTGCACCATGAGTCCATGACCACCAGAGAGGACATGTTCCTATGATTAGGAACCACAACAATGTAAGCAATACTTCAGAGACTAATCCGTCGTTTATTCATTTATATCAACAATAATCTAAACGAATGATAAGTTTGCACATTAAGATTTACGAATGAAATCATTGATAAAATGTAGAAGAACAGTTTATCTAACTTTAGAGACCAGAGGATATTTTATATACTTCAACTAATACAATGGCACTTGCCTGATCCCAGGTTTGGAGTGAAATCATATCTGCATCAGCAGCAAACCAGGCTTCCATTCTGCATATGTACCATTGCAGCACTTCATGGGCAAGTCCTTGTTGCCTGCAGTTTAACTTTGTTAATTACACTGATAGATTGGAACATCAAGTCTCAATGCTTGTACATTATATTTCTCTTCTTAATCGGATACCTTAGTTGTGGATGCCTATCTAGTACAATTGAAATCGCTTCGGAAACTGAAATGTCCTCAGGATGCTCATCCCTCACTTTCCCCGTCTGCAATTATCAGAAGCTTATTAAACTCAACATTAAAATAAGAATATTAATAAGTAGGTTGATGATTGAAAAACACCACTGGCCATTTGCTGCACCGTGCCAACCTCTTACCTAGCTCTTAAACTGTGAATCCTAAATTGCATCAAATCATAAGATTCAGAATAAAATAGTTGAAATATATCATTTAATTGATAATGATGTAAAGTGCTTGATCTAATCATGTAATAATTTAAAATTTAATATATAGGAATTGACAAAACATTTTAACCATAAGTGTAACAGAATAAAATCTGAGATCTATTTCATAATTCAATATGAAAACAGAGTAAAGACACAGTCAAACAAGTTTGTACTGCAAGTAATTCTATGAAGCCCGTATATGAGCAAGTGATTGGGTGGTATATAAAGCAATAAATAATTAAGTGTATATTTAATAGTGTCCCTTTTGTTTTTTATTTCATTTGATAATTAATCTTATTTGCCTTTTCAATATCTTTGATGATAATTGGTTAGAGAAAAGTACAAAAGAAAAGAAAACTACAAAACATTGAATCGTATAATTCATACATTGTGATACAAATAGCACTATTCGTACATAAATAACACTAACAAATCAAAGCCAATGGTGATCATCATATGATATTTAATAATGGGTTTATTGATTAGTATCAAACCAAGTGATTCTAGTAGTGAATTATAAAAATTCTAATAAGTATGCATCTTTACCTCTTGCAGAATACTCTTGAAAGTTTCTCCAACTTCAATGACAGTCTGTTGTGGAACTTGTTTGCCATCAATGCTAAACAGCATACAACTGGAAACACAAAATGCTTTAACTATAAAAAACTATAATTTTACTGTTTTAAACATAACAGTAAATCATAAACATGTCAGTGGAAATATTATTACTCCATTTCAAATATTGGATTATAAACCTTCAAATGCAACAGTGGTAATGGAATTGCAGAAACATGATGGACTATTACCTTTCCAAATCATGGTCATATAAAACAGAGTTGTCACCACTGGTACGATATAATGTAAGCCCCAGACCACATATCAATGGAGCCAAAGGATTCTCATTACAAACTCCATGTAGCCTGGAAAGTAATCAACAAAGATATAGTCACATTAGAATCTCATCAATTTCTTACTCATTCCACTAACTCCAAAGTTCATGAATACAGTGTACAAATTCTGCTCATCTCATCTATGTGTGCAATAAATACAAATTCAATAGAGCAAATTGTTTACCATGAGGCTCCCATGTCAACGGGACAACCAAATGAGTAGTCAGTATGTATGCGACCACCAAGCCTATCTCGTGACTCCAATAGGGTGACCTGATCAAATGATGAAAATAAATCACGGAAAGCAAGAGAAAGTATTTCCTCTGACATAATATCAGAAAACAGACAGACTAAATAAAGAAGAAGGCTGATCATAATCATATGACACCTTAAAAGATGCATCATGGAGAATACGTGCTGCTGCAACACCTGATATTCCGGCACCAATAACTATAACTGAGGGAAGTGGCCTTTGTTGGCTCTCAATGCGGGATGTAATAGTGCCTGACCATTATACACAAAAATCAGAAGGGGAACAATTCCAACACACGAGAGACAAACCATATAACGAAAAATCTCTCTCCTGTTTTCAATACAAGATCGTAGCATAGGGAATAAATAAACACTAGTATCAGTTAAAAAAAAATGAACACTAATAGAACAAGATACAAGATCCTGAAAAGAGTCATCAGTTGCAAGTCTAGTAAAAATTTCCATCGCATTATACTGTAACATGAAGAAAAAAAACTTAAATATATTTGTAGTATGCCCTCAACATAAGAATCAACTGAATTCCAAAACAATTATTTATTTTCCAGTGCTCCCATATCATTTGATACAAATTAAGAACAGAAACAGAAGGTGTAACATGACCACGTGAAAAGTTTATTTTTCATTGCTTTGACTAAAAAAAACAAAAAAAAAATAACAGACTGGCAGTTGGTACAGAATTATTTCTTTTCCAATGAAAATTTTACTAATTGCTTACAAACAAACATTGCCATCCAGTGATCCAGATTCCAGATCACTATGGAACAACTGCAATAATATTTACACACACATTTACCTTGTGCAGTCTATTGAATTAATATACTAGTCTTAGTACAACAATTAAAACGTTAGAAACAGGCTCAATTAATTATAAACGGATCATTTACTTATGCAGTAAATAACCAACATTGTACCACAATTAAAACACCTCAATTATTTCAAAACCATTAAGAACCGTGTCTTAAATAAACGCCTGTTCTGCAATCACATACTAGTATGTAACACAATCATTACTAATAAGAAAAACCATCACTTAAACACAGCATCAGAGTCATATCAACACATAAAACAGAAACAAACAAAAAACAAGCAAATTCCTAATCATAAATCAACAAAATCAGAAAACAAAAAAAAAACACTTTTTTTATAAATAAACTTTTAACAAAACGTGAAACAAGAGTCTGCAAATAAAGCTAATAAACAACAAAATGACAAAAGAAACACAATTTTGTAATATTAATTAAAAAGGGGAAGGGGAAAACTAACCATCGAGGTAATTGTTGGAGAGAAATAGTTTAGGGTCCATCAAAGAGGAGGTCAAAGTTGGGGACTTGATGAGAAGGATGAATGCGAGAGAATTGAATTGAATTGAATTTGAATGAATGAATAGAGAGAGAGAGAGAGAGAGAGAGAGAGAGAGAGAGAGAGTTGAAGAGATCAGAAAGGATATTGGTGTATAGGAATTGGGAAATTAGAGACTAATTGGAATGAATTGCAAAAGATTAATAGAAGGATGCCGGCAATGAAGCGGCTAAGGTAAGAAGAGAAACTCAGTTTATCAAACAATATCATAAGGTAAAGTTAGGTATATTGATGAAATCAAATGAAAAAGTGTAGTGTGTCCACCCAAGATCGCCGAAGATTCGACGATTTCTGCATGTGATGTGGTGGAGGTGGTGGATACACAACAAACACAATTATGAAGTTATCTCTCTTATTATCTATATGTGTTTCTCTCTCTCTCTCTATCTACCGCCTCTTTTGATTTGAGGTGAAAATATGAACGCAAATAATGATGAAATGAGCATCGCTCAATATTTACATAGCACTCTATTTATACTCCACGGACCTTCCTCCCTCGCCTTATTTCATTTTTAACTTTTAAATCAAAATATCGGATTCGGATGTGATTTGCTTGCTGCCACCAATTTTGCCTATTCATGCATTCATTAAGTCCGTCATGGTCACATTAAAATCGGGTGGGTTCAATTTTATTAGAGATAAAAAATAAATATTGAAAAAATACAAAATTTTAATATAAAATAGCATATAAATATAATAATATAAAAAATAATATTTTATATTTCATAAAATATTTATATTCTAACAATATTATGGATATTTTCTCAGTCAAATTAAAATTTAAAGATTATTAAGTTTAATTTTTTTATAAATAAAATATTAATATAAAATTAAAATTAAAATTATTTGATTTCAATCCAACTATCACTATATACTAAATATGTGAATATATACATTGTTGACTGCAACATTATTGTGCTATTCTTCCGAGAATAGAACCAAATTCTTAAGGGACTTGTATAATAATATAATTTTTTAATCATAATTAATCAACATTATTTATTTATTTTATTAACTTTTCACTTTATTTATTTTTTTCTCATAATTAATTAATTGTTATAATTAGTAAATTTAATTTATAGTTTAGGGCTTATCGGTTATAATTTATAATTGA